>SNQJ01S0245953.1:0-13123 GCA_010110895.2 Picea sitchensis | reverse complement strand
AGGTCTTCTTACATCCGCCTTATTCTATTTTATTGAAAGGCCTTATTAATATTGACCTTTATTACCTTGATCTGGCATGATGAAGAATGAAGATTGAGTTCTCTAAGAAGAGATATAGACCATTGAAATACAAAAGATCGTGGGTCGTTTATTTGGAGCAGGTATCGAGAAATTGAGAGTCGAAGGAAGGAGGTGCTCTAACCTTTGAATTCATGAAACACGAAATCACAATTTGATCGCAGTCGTCGATCAAAGGGAGAGATCTGGATCGTTGATTTGGCAAGGGCAGTTTCAGATGTGAGGCTTGTGGTCACAGCTGGCGGTCACATTGATGAAGATTAAGGGAGGAGCTAGCACGTTGCTAGGCTTTACAACGGAGATTGCCAAAATCACGAAATGACTTTTCGAATAGGGTTGTGGTCACAACCAGTGGTCACATCAGTGGAAGAGAGGGGAAGGAGCTAGCGGTGCTAGGATCCACCTTGGAGTTTCGCGAATTGGGAAAATCGTTGTGACTCACAGTCGATCACCTGAAATGAGAAATCGTGAAATGACTATTGGTTAGGTCGATGGTCAGCACCGGTGGTCACGAGAAAGGAAGGGGATTAGCAAGAAGAGCTAGCACCCAATGTGAAGTTCTTCTCAGGAAGGGAAAAGGCCCCAAAGGAATGAAGACGTAGAGGTTTTCTCAGTAACTGCCAGAACAAAGTGATTGCATCTGCTAGAGAATTCGAGGAGCAGTAGGGTGATTGCCAGAGGAGCCGAAGAATCTCAGGATAAACACCCACTAATGAAGAACAAACTCAGGATGATCAACAGAGAAGACAAAGAATCTCGATTGCCAGAGAAGATAAGGAATCTTAGCATAACGCCCAGTGATGATGAATGCATGGAGCTAACCGCCAGAGAAGATTAAGAGTTTCCATGATGATCAGGAGATGACTCGACGTGAGAAAAACATGCAGAACAGAGAAGTGAAGTGATTCTGTTGTCGATCTATGTAGGAGTGAGGAAGATCTATAGTGAACAACTTGTAGGGAAGAACAGTGATGCAGTGAAGAGCATGCAAAGGCATTGCGACATGAAGTATGTAGAAGGTGCACAAAGAGTATAAAGACATAGAACAAAGAAGAGATGTGTGATGTTGTTGAGTGTGATTCATGCGGGTAGAAGCATGCAGTGTGCAGGAGCTGAAGCACAGAAGAAGCAAGGAACATAATGCATATCTGAGAGAAGATCAGAAAACGCAGCAGATGTGAGGAGAGAGACACTGATGCAGGCAGAGTAGAGCAGTGTAGAAGAATAGTGATGAGACTGGTAAGCCATTTATAAATGCTATATCGTTGTGATAAAGTTGTAAAAAGAAAAGATTTATATTTCAGGGTGGTAGGGAAGTGCTTGGAAGGATTGGTGTCCTCAAAGTTTCAAGTGGGTGCTTGAACATAGGGAGTTGTAGCTTCCATCTAATTGCAGCCAGAAAAACCAGGGTGGCAGGGTGGTGTAAGGGAGAACTATTGTTCTCTGTTATACAGGTCGGTGCCTGTGTGACTGGAAATTGGTGCTTCCATCCAGTTGGTGCTGGAACACTTAGGGAGTTGGTGCTTCCTTCTAATGGGTACTAGAGAAACCAGGGAGTTGGTGCTTCCTTCTAGTGGGTGCTAGAGAAACCAGGGAGTTGGTGCTCTCAGCAAGTTGTAGTTTGTAGAACATAGGTGGTAGCCTCATAATGAGTTGGTGCTCATAAGAATGATAATGTACAAAAAATAAAGATTACTTATCATATCAAGAAGAAGAGGTTTTTCCCTTTATGGGTTTCCTCAGGAAATATCTGGCTCTGTATATTTCATGTGTGTGATTGATGTTGAATATTCTATTGCTTACCTCCCTGCATTACTGTGATTGTCATTAAGTTATTTGTAAAGAGTTTAAAATAAGCATAATTGTTTAAACACGGTAACAATTCTGATTCACCCCCCTCTCAGTTGTCCAACACATTGTTCACCAATCAACAATCGGGCCCAATTAAAATGTACACAGGTGTATTTTCAAAAACATGGACTGACTTAAAAGCATGCCCGATCCTATACAGGGCTTTAATAAATCAATCAAAAAAATCTTGAATTGAAACAACAATCAATCCAAACATAAACCCTCCAAACATAAACCCTGGGTTTGATCTTAACATATATAACTTATTTTTTAAACAATTAGGAGTTTGCGCAATAACCACTATAACCATATCATATATGAAGCAAACATAAATCGATTGGATGTACGCACCAGGTACTTGATATCCAACCTAGGCCAATAACCCCAAATGGAAGCCTAAAATACTAAAGGCTACACCATAAATCTCTTTTCAATGAGATTTTTACCCTTCAAGAACTCTAACTTTGCATTAACTGCCCTCATAACAGTGTTATCATCCTTTGAAAAAACTTTGTTTTCTGAGTTCATTGGGTTACACATAGTTCATTGGTTCAATAATTAATTCACTGCTATACACCAGTCCTATTCTCATTTAGTTCAACCCTTAGAATCCCAACCTTTAAAATATAACCAATGATTATGGCCATATTTAAACAAAGTTATTTAAAACATAACAAGTTTAACCATTAAAGGTTTAAATCCGCTCCTTTATAACATACAGTCGGATTCTAATAACCCAAACTAAAACTTAATATAGGGTTAAGCCCCTTGTTCTATGCGTTTGTGTACATATGACCTCAACGTTGACTAAGGGCTAAAACATAAGTCCTTTATACCAACCGGACTTCAATTAATTCAAAAATAAAATTGATAAGATTTCGGTCCCGCTAGGGTTGGGGTCCCACCATACCTTTTTCCAATGCCGATAAGTTGTCCACCATCTCATCCACGATCAGATTCCAAAGTTCTAATTGATAAAATACGTATCGACCCCATTATACTAGTTAATCTCCTCGCTCCTCTCTACGCTGATAGGATTATCCACCGTGGATCTGATCCTTTACCATAATGAACGGTTCAAAACACCATCTCGTTGTACCTTTGTTCCTTTGAATCCGTTGGGGTTTTGACCCATTAGATCGATGGCTATTGTAAACCTTTGTCCAGATCCGACGGTAACTGTAGCACAATTCTTCTGCATTCAACGATTTTCAGAGTTTTGCCCACGCATTTCAACTAATTCATCAATCCACGATCCTAATCAAACTCATAGATCCTAAAATAACTCAGTCAACTCCTATTTCGAATTCTTGATATGGAGATTCGATTTCATCAATGACTAATATAACAAGTGTCTTTGACTAACACCTCACAAATTAGAACCTTCTACACTAACTTTGCAACTTCTACACAATGAAAACCTTGAAACCTCTAGGGCAGATATCAAACCCTAAGGTCCAAATCAACAAAACTTTGCAACTTCTACACAATGAAAACCTTGAAACCTCTAGGGCAGATATCAAACCCTAAGGTCCAAATCAACAAATTGAGTTTGAGAGCTTATGCTCCTGCATCAGACTCCCAAAGTAGAAAGGAGTCATAGACTCTTGTCTATGAGGTTTGTCACTTTTCTGCAACAATGTGACAATCACAAGTCTTGATGACTTAAACCCTCCAATATCCCAATTCTTGTGTTGCAACCTTCCATTTTCCTTGCCTTCAAATATTTCTCAGTCAAAGAACTCAAGTACTTGACTGTCATCTTCTCCTTGTAGTACATTCTCTTGGAATGTTTCCTCATGAGTTTCCATAACTCATCTATTTCATTATCCAATTCATTCTTCAATTGACAAGTACTATCTCTCTATGACTAGATTTTCTCTTGTATGAAAGCATCATAAATTTTTCTCCAATATTCTCTCTTATACATCTTCCAAAAGACATGGAAATGCCTTCTCCACTGGTACCCTTCATAAATTCTGATTTCATCTTCAGAATCCTTTATGTTGAATCCATCTTTGATCTCAACAATATTATGTTGCTTGAGATTTTCTGCCTCATATACTCCTTCAAATATATCTGCAATTTCATAATTGGTTGGAAAACTAAAACCCCTTTCTTCTTTGTCAGGTACTTAAACCATTTCCTTTCTCAACAATCCATTTAATAGCTTGATATGTTCTTCTTTCATGGCTATGAAGACATTTCTTTCTTCTGTATTGCTTTGTTGTCCCTGAAATTCATCACCATCCTTGAGAAATGAATTATACTCTTCCTATTTGAATAAAATGTTATGTCCACCTGCTCCTTTCTCTATATCAACAAATACATCATTAGTATAAAAAATATACCATGCCTCTGTCTCTGTCAAAGTTTGACACAATTTTTCTCTCTCTGGTATTTTTGAACATTCACCTTTACTTTCAGATTCCTCATGTAAACATTTCAACACTGCCTTCTCTTGACATCCTTTAAGAATTTCATCAAAATGTTGAGTACCATATTCTCCTTTCATAACAACCTTCAGTAGCTGTCCTCCTTGACTATCCATTAGTTACAAAATCAGTGACAGTCATCCGTGACTATCCATCAGTTACAAAATCTTCCAAAACAGTTCTCAGTAATTGTTCCTCTTCAATCCTTTGAAGAGACAAAAATTCACTTTCCTTATTTTCTATGGAAACCATGGATTGTTGTCCCTCTTCATTGCAACCTGCATTCACATATAAAAAGTTAGTGTTAAAACCACAAGACTCTAAAGTCTTGCTTGATGATTCCATCACCAAAACTTCTTGTTGAATTCTAGTGTTCAGACACTATGAGATTCTCAATCAACCTCTGCTAAAGATCAGCTTCCTTGAGCTCTTTACTTTTCCAGTCAACTATCTTTTGTCTTTGCTTCTGCTACAAAGTAGACCATTTCACTTTCTTCTTTCTCAATGTCCATCTATAACATTGATCCTCGTTGTTTCATTGCATCAGTATTTCTACCTCACTGATTTCTTCTAGAACCTCATCAATTATGTTGTCCAGTTCCTCTTGACTTGTCCTCTTGATGACATATTCTCTCATTTCACCTTGAATTCATCCTGGACATCTTGCATGACTATACGAAGTCATCTTCTTCTCTGTTTGTGTGATAGTTTTAAATGACTGAATGTCATCTTCCATGTTTGAGCAACCTGCAAACACACACCAATCATTAGTTTTAAAATCATAAGGCCTTGTAGCCTCTTCT
This sequence comes from Picea sitchensis, assembly GCA_010110895.2. Classification (NCBI taxonomy): domain Eukaryota; kingdom Viridiplantae; phylum Streptophyta; class Pinopsida; order Pinales; family Pinaceae; genus Picea; species Picea sitchensis. Next base: position 7,956 of record SNQJ01S0245953.1, on the reverse strand, counting down.
GATGTTTCAGACATCATGTCTCTCAGCTAATATTCACCCTCCAAATGATCCATGAGATCATAAGTCAACATCATATCTTCATCATCATCACTATTCTCTCCTAGGATAGATCCTTTTTCAAGTTCACAGATGACTTCATCTTCAACAATTCTCCCTTGTTGTAACTCATCTCCCGTGAGTTATTCTCTCCTCTTTATACCCTATCTCAGTTTATTCTCCAACAAATTCCACTTCACCTTTCTCTTCTATAGAGTCCATCCATATCTTTGGTCTTCTTCATTCCTCTGTAGCAATTCTTCCAACACATCTAGTTGTACTTCTATTTCAGCTAGTCTCTTATCAAGTCTATCTTGACTTGACCTTTTATGGCTTCCTTCTGAACCTTTACTATGATCCTCAGTAATCATAGTCTTCCTTCTTCCATGATCTTCTCCTTTCTCATTGTGAGCTGCCAACAAACCATATTCACAAGATGAGTCTATCAACTTGTCTTCAAATACCAGACTAAGCTCTTCCATACTTAGTCTTCCACTAGTATTTCCGCTGACTCGCTCCTCTGGAATATTCATTTGAGCATTTTCTGTTGCTTTGGCTTCTGCATTCAACTTACTCACCATCTTCTTCTCTTCCAACCTTCAACTGGATAGGTTCATTTCCATCTTCCTTACTCTCTCTTAATGCTACCTGTAATAAGTTATCATTTACAAATTAACTGAAAACAAAAGCCCATTACCTTGTTGTCTAAATCCCCTTTGAACATACGTTACTATTGTAGCTTGTTCTGTTGGCTCTATCTTCATTGTTGCAATCTTCAATGTCCTTTCAGTCATCAGAACATTCTTCCATTCTACTTCCTCCCAAATTAGATTTATTTCCATGACCTGTCTTCTGCCTGCAATATTCTCCTTCTTTGCTACTACCTCCATAACTATGAAGACCAATTTTACTTGTACCAACCCTCATCATGTTTGTACCTCCTTTCCTTTTTATGCAGAATCTTCTCTATGATACCACTTGATGTACCCACCAAGTACTTGATATCCCACCTAGTCCACTAACCCCAAATGAAAGCCTAAAATACTAAAGGTTACACCATAAATCTCTTTTCAATGAGATTTTAACCCTTCAAGAACTCTAACTTTTCATTAACTTCCCTCATAACAGTATTATCATCCTTTTTAAAAACTTTGTTTTCTAAGTTCATTGGGTTAGACATAGTTCACTGGTTCAAGAGTTAATTCACTAGTATACACCAGTCATATTCTCATTCAATTCGACCCTTAGAATCCCAACCTTTACAATACAACCAATGATTATGGCCATATTTAAACAAAGTTATTTAAAACATAACAAGTTTAATCATTAAAGATTTAAATCCGCTCCTTTATAACATACAATTAGATTCTAATAACCCAAACTAAAACTTAATATAGGGTTAAGCCCCTTGTTCTCTGCACTTGTGTACATATGACCTCAACGCTGAATAAGGGATAAAACATAATTACTTTACACCAAGCGAACTTCAATTAAGTCAAAACAAATTTTGATAAGATTCTGGTCCCGCTAGGGTTGGGGTCCCACCATACCTTTTTCCAATGCTGATAAGTTGTCCACCGTCCGATCCATGATCGGATTCCAAAGTTCTAATTGATAAAATATGTATCGGTCCCATTATACTGGTTAATCTCCTCGCTCCTCTCTATGCCGATAGGATTCTCCACCGTGTATCTGATCCTTTACCATAATCAACGGTTCAAAACACCATCTCATTGTTCCTTTGATTCCGTCGGGGTTTTGACCCATTAGATCGACGGCTATTGTGAACCTTTGTCCAGATCTGACGGTAACTGTAGCGCAATTATTCTACGTTCAACAATTTTCAGAGTTTTGCCCACGCATTTCAACTAATTCATCAATCCAAGATGAACTTTGCAGAGATATAAAGATAAATCCTTCTTGTGTCTATAATACGACCAGATCATCGATCCTTGCAGTGATCGATGATCATCGATTATCTTCCACAATCATTTCATTCCTTACACTAACCTAATTAAATATAGATTACTCTCCCATTGGAGTCACATACAATTAACAAGCGATTTCTCATGTAAATCAATATTTAACAACATTATACAAATTCATAAACTTAACATAGGAATGGAAAATTTGTCTTTCATTAATCAAATGAAATTGTACATTCTTAACAAACCCTGATCTACTTGTATGAGATTCCTACTCAGCTACCTATGGCTTGATCTTCTCTTTTTGGCCATCTCCTTTCTTTCTGTGGATAATTCGACCACTCTGGCCTCACTTTTCTTGTACAGACCCTATTCTTTACAAATTCCCATAGGCTTATATACATAACAATAATTGATGAAATTGAAGTTGTTTCAGATCCTAATCCGATGCCTAATCAAACTCCTAGATCTTAAAATAACTCAGTCAACTCCTATTTTGAATTCTTCCTTGATATGGAGATTCGATTTCATCAATGACTAATCTAACAAGTGTCTTTGACTAACACCTCACAAATTAGAACCTTCTACACTAACTTTTCAACTTCTAAACAATGAAAACCTTGAAACTTCTGGGAAAGATATCAAACCCTAAAGTCTAAATCAACAAATTGAGTTTGAGAGCTTATGCTCTTGCATCACGATTCATACACAAGAATCACTTTTTTACCTTGCCAGAACCCTGATCGGCTTAGTAAAATTCACCTAGGTGTTTTCTTATGCAATCAAGACCATGCTCGATAAAACACAGTGATCAAAACCATAATGAATAAAAAGACAATCCTCGATTGTATGAAACAATGCCTCTCATTTTTAAAAAACATTTAAGCAATTTCATCACAGAGTGATCTCACAGAGATTCAACCAAAAGGGATGGGTTTGTAAATGAGATAGAAAGTCTCCTTAAATTTCCACAATCATTAATTGATAACCCGACACTCGAAAAACCTCAGAATGTGCCCGAGAAGAGAAAATACAGTTAGAGTCTGAGTCGGCTCAGTCAAAAATCAAATGCAGAGAGGCAACACCTGTTTATCTTTTAAACAAAAACACAGAGAGCTGACAGTCTTTCAATACTTATATCCATTTAACTATCAACCACTGGCCTAAAAACAATTTTGAAAATGAAACAACAGTGAGCCATATTGTCCTTACTTATTACTCCAAGCCCTTGATGGAACCAATAGTTAACACCCGAGGAGAGAAAAGGAAGTAAGAGTAAAATAACTCAGTGCAAACAGGTGCGTCTAACACTTGCAGAGAAGATACGAGGGTTAATTTAACAGTGGTGGGTATTCAAACACAGTGAGACAATGTCTCTTTCCAATCACCAGGGAGGTTAATAACTATTGACAATCATTGATAGTGAGCCCACATACATCATTACAACATGAATGATAGGGGCGGTGTGTGGAATTCTTCACATCCATTAAACACACAGGCCTATATTAATATTCGAGTGACCAAGATTGGACCTTTGGCAAGATTTTGGCGAAAATACGGTCGGGAACGAGCTATTATCAACAGTTCGGGGTTCAATAAAAGAACACACCACTGTTGGCAATTTCTCAGCAACTAGGTAAGTATTACCACAACGAATGAGAGGGAATGAGTTAACAGACAGTTATACATAGAACAAAAAACCCTCAATCATCAACCTAAAACTTTATTACACCACTATTACTTATTATTCCACAGAGATCCATCATAAAAATACACTGCTTAATAAGACCCATTCCTTTGCTTGCAATTTCCAACATTTTACAATCATCACATAGAGCCATAACACGACATTTACACACAGTCTAAAATCTCAAGAACACATAGAATCCAAGCATCATTGAGCCATCATTTGGTTCATACAAGAGAGAATACATCATGGATGGAGAGAAAATAATCATACATGTGGTAAAATGCTTAAATGGCGAGATGGTCGAGATTTCCCTTMAAAAAAACTGAAAATGTGGAGCTTCACAACCAACAGAGCAAAATTGTAACAATGGCACAATGCTAGGGTGACAGGCAATAGGGAAGGTTTGGAGTGACGTGCAGTAAATGCACGTCGATTCCATCACCTAGCCCCATTCAATTCAAAGTACGAGACAACCCAATAAGCATCGCATCCACCAATAAATCAAACCATATAACCAATGCATAATCAATGCCAAACCATCATAAGATATGAGACCATATCCATTGCACAGTGCACCACCAAAACTATTTCATACGTTAACCCTTCCCATAACTCCACACAATAAATCAAATCATATCCACATTGCTATATGCACCTCCATTTGTCGTTAATGAAATTTGCATAGCCCATTAATCAAACCATAGCATAATAGTTAGGACTAACACTTGTACCCATTAATTCTTCCATTCGAAAATAGCTCACAGATTAATACATGGTTTCTTTCTTTTTGTTTGAACTATAGAACCTTTCCATAATATCCCTTGTTTTGATCGTGTTACTATTAAGTATCCCTTGCATGTATGTGGTTAAGCAATCAACATAAGAATTAGTAATAAGGTTATAACATAGCAAATCTAACCAACATGATCCTCATAACCAGGAAACTGTTATGTGTCACAAATTATTACCAATAGCGTAAATTAACCACTCAATATCACACCAAATGCAACCAGACTGCATCATCAAAAAGGTAGGACTGTGTAGTCAAACTTATAACAACAAAAAAATGTGTCATATGTCTATCCTTGCACCTCTAGTCTGCAAGGGGTCCCACCTACTAGTATTGTATTATTATCATAATTAAGTAATAGCGTTTTTATCAATCCTTTGCGAGCGGAATTCATCGTTGCGATTTTAATCGTCAACACCAGGAAAAAAAGGATCTAGAGAAAGAGTGGTTGCAGATGAGATATTGCATCACAACAAAGGAAGTGAAATGGGAAATTAAATACTGGACAAAGGAATGGAAGGTCCCAATGGAGACAACAAAATATAAGCAACCATTAGAAGTGAGCTCCTCACAGAAGACGATTACCCCGACAGGAGGGAGCACAACAACAAGAAAAGCAACAGTGCACACGATGCAAACAAGAGTAGCAACTAGACACACAAGACATACAGGGGGAGTGCAAAAACAAATAAAAATCCTATCCCCAATCTTGTTACACAATAGAGTGACCGCCCAAAGGATACTAATGGTGAGACACAGACGAAGGATAACATCCTTGCGCATGAGGGACAAGCAGGAGGGGGCATACCAAATACCCGACTCACAACAGATAAAATAGAGTCACGGGCACCCAATAGAACTATCTTATAGTGAGGAGGGGTGCGTCATAAAATGAAGGAGCACACGGAGATTCCCCAATACAACATAATAAAATATGATTTAAAATTAGTCGCGGAGAAAGTACAAGACCACGCTGTAGAAGAATATGAAGATGCAAAGAAATAAAGAAAGAAGATACTGCATGAGCTGATAGAATTCAAGCAGGTCTTAGCGTAGATACAATTTACCAAGGCAAAGCACACAAGGAAAACACATCAACAAAAAACAGTGCAAGAACAACAGATGCCAGCGTAGAGTGAGGAGGAGACAATACATATAACAACATCAAAAAGTAAAAACTTTAACCGTAGGTTGTGGCCACAACAACCCCCCTTTTTCTTTTTTATTTTACAAGTGAAAGGAAAGGGGTCCCCTACTAAAATTTCAACCTTATTTCCTAATCCTCTACCGCTTGAGCCTAATGTTATGTCTTTGAGTACTTTGAGGGAGTTGGAGATTTTATCTTGTTGGATGATTTTTTTTTATGGGTGTTGATTTTTCCTTTTGATTTGATGATTTCAAATGTATTCATGATGCTTATTGACCTATGATATTTTGTTGACATTTGTTTCAACTATTCATTGATTCTGAAGTGTTTGATGATAATATGTGAATGCAAGGTCCGATGTTCTATTACATGTCCTTGATGAGATTGTGTATAATTATTTGTTGATTGACTAATTCAAATTCTGCATACTCTTGCTAACATGTTATGCTTAATGACTTCATACTTATGCTCTTGCATATGAATTTTACTCTTCTGCTTTGAATTAGCTTATGTAGTCTTAGGGAACTCATCTACAATCACCATATTATTGTTCAATAAACCTAACGTTCTCTTATAAGTTGGTTTAAATACAAGGAATATATTGGTTATTCTATTGGCTAGTATTCTTTTGATAGCATGGCTTATCTTATTCTTTTGTTTTGTAGGAACAGGTTTGCAAAGACACTTTGATCACATGACCACTCCAACCTTGAGAGACATGTGGGGAAATATGTTGATCTATTTCTAGAACCTTGACTTTGATCCTTACCAAGCCTCCTCTTTTTCTATTTCCCTGAGGTCCTAAGCTTCCAAGGCCATATGATCCACCTTTCCTACAGACCCATCCCTAAGCCTCTTTGGATTGATCTCTACCTGATTATTATTTTGGCCTTCCCTCCTTTCTGAAACCTAGGACCAAGGCCTATTGGGTTTTCTCCTTATTTTCCTCTATTATCTCCTCTAACCAAATATCATAGTTGGATTCTTCCCATCGAGAGTAGTCGAACGACTATAACCATATTTAAATCCAAGTTCTGGATTGAAAGTTATGGCATCTCAAAGTTTCCTAAGTCTTCACTAACCTTTTCCACCTCATTGCCACATGCAATCCATGTGGTTACCTCTCACTTGTGCCATCCCCTATGGTATCTATTAGCACTAAAAGTCACACTTTGATTGCTAAAATGTAATCTCAACATCCATCAATAGGTTTAAAGATAAGTTTTTATGATAAGGTGGTGAATGGATAAAAACTCAGTAAAAGAATGTCAATCACAGTAAATTCCAGATAAAATGCACCAACAGATGAGGTTTTGAGTAACTTAGATAAGGGTTTAAATAATAAGATGAATAGGGGGAAGAATTTAGTAAGAAAGGTGAAATATATCTACCATTTGCATTAGCTAATACTAGTAGATAATGAAGAAAACCTTCTGAAACATGAACTTCTTTAATCAAAAGGGAAAGTCTAATAAAATCGTAAATAACATCACAACAAATCCTTCATTGCAATACAAATGCAATAGATCAATTGAAACCTTCAAAAGACTGCAAATCTGAGTAAGAAATAAACAAGATGATAAGGGAAAAAGATTGATTTCTATTAGCCAAAAATTCTTAGGTCTGGTACATAAAATCATAGATGTCTCTATTACATTCACAACATCAAAATATGAGTCTCATCTCAATCATTCGAACCTTTATCAGTCTAACTATTCCCATCTTATAGCCTAGACTGTCGATGACATCTTTACAATCCAAACAAAAACCTTATCCTAGGATCCATGTGCTCTCAAAGAGGCGTGGCAACATGTGGATAACAAAAAATAGAAAAAACGCTAAAATCTAGGCTAATGTTGGCAATGTTCTTAACATTTCTTTATTGTTGATGAAGTGTCCCTTTGAGCACATATTCCTTTGGCACGCGGTCTCCTAGTTCACAACTAACCCTTATACAACTTCCATGCTTTAATATAACCATTTGGCATTTGATTCTTCCTTCAAAACCTCCAGAACGAGAGTTCACAACACAGTTCGCAGCGCTAGGCGTTGTGAACTTTCCTGTAGCAGCTCATTGCATTTCATGATGCCCAAAAACATCCCCAAAAATATCTTCAGTGCTTCAACTATTGTAATCAACCCATAATATGGTATATGAATTGAAGATATCATCCCAAACTTAAACATGATTTATAAGGCATAACCATCCTCAAAAATTTCAAAAAATGCATAAACAGGAACCTATCAAAACTGATATTGTTTTAGGGAAATTCATCTTCTTTATTTTTTGACTCTGGAGCTCCTTCTGGTAGAAAATTTGGATAACACATCCAAATTTCTCTTGGCTAGCTCTTCTTTGAAAGGTTGC
>SNQJ01S0245950.1:1530-13159 GCA_010110895.2 Picea sitchensis | reverse complement strand
CGACCCAAAAACTTGTTGGTGTCATCCCAACAAAATCCTGATCTCTGTATGATACTGTGGTCGACCCTTTGAATCCTTCTGCGTAGTGATCAAGCACTCTGCGGCATATGGTACCTCCCCATGTCTGAATATCCTCTCCATCCTCTTGGCTGAAACTGTCCTGGGTGCTCCTGTCGACATACATCTCAGAACAACCTTCTTCCCGTCACGGTCTCTGAACCCCATCTCCAAGGTTTGGTAATTGGTGGTGATTTTTCCCAAGGTGATCATCCACTAGACTCCCAACACCACATCTGTGTCAGATACGTCAACCACATAAAATGTGTCTCTCACTGTGTAGTTGCCTAACTTTATCTCCAATTCTGGAACTCGGTCTAGACACTCCACCGTGTGGCCATCTGCTACTGCAACATCAAACCCCTCAAAATCCTCTGTCTGAAGTGTCTGTCTCGATACCAATGAAGCGTTAATGAAGTTGTGGGTGGCCCCACCATCTATCAGGGCGATTGCCCATTGCCCCTAAATAGTTCCTCTGATCTGGAGGGTATCATACCTACGAACACCAAAAAGGGTCGCTATGACTCCTCCCTTTGTTGGTTTCCGTCTGTTAGCCTACTTAGGAGGTTGTGGAACTACCGGTGGGTGGGCTCCTGTCGGTGTCGGTGGTCTACGAGGAGGTTGCTCCTCTTCCTGTGCTGACTCCTCCTCTGAGCTAGTGGATCCACTGTCCAGCTCCTCCTCACTGTCCACACTGTCTGCTGCCACCTCAATATAATGAATCTCTCCCTTGCCCATGCACATGTGGCCTACGACACAAGGGTCTCTACAGTTGAAGCAAAGCTTCTTCCTCATAAGCTCTTGCCTCGTCTCATCATCCAGCTTCTCCTTGCCCTTCCATTCTCTCTGCAATGGCTTCCTGTTTCAATCCTTCTATGGTACTAAGGGTTTGGAAAAGGGTTTAGTCTTTGGCACTGCGTCTACCAAATCTCGAGTGCGTAGGATGGCATCCTACAAGGTGTGAGGCCTGTATGCCTTCACCCATCCTCTTAAAGGCTCTGTGAGTCCCTCTGTGAATAGCATGATCAGCCTGGGCTCTGATATATCTGTCACTGCCACGGCTACCCGCTGAAACTCCGTGATGAATGCCTCTGTTGTGCCAGTTTGTCTCAACTGGGCTAGATCCCTGAAGTGGATCTCAGGATCCCTCCTGTCAAACCTGTCCACGAGTCTCTCTGTGAACTCCCTATAGGAGGTGATACGACTGTGACCCAATGTCACCAATCCATGATGCCACCACTCGTGTGCCTCACCCTCCAAGTGTAAGGTAGCGAAACTGATGGCCTTTGTCTCGGTCATCTAATTGAGCTTTTAATATGTGTCTAGCTTTTGTACCCAAGCTCTGGCGGTGCATTTGGACTATCCGTCAAAAGAAGGTATGGTGAGTTTACCAACTTTTCGAATGAAATCAATGTTATGCCCCTACTGTTGTTGCGGTCCTCCTCTTTGTGGCTCTCTGGGGTGGTTCCTGAGTGTGAGCCCACAATACTCGACTAGGGTCATGTCCTAATGGAAGTCACGGCCCAATGTTGCATACTCCCTCCTGTACTCTGCAATGTCCTCTACATGAGTGGGCGGCCTCTGTGTTATCGATAGTTGTGCTGCTACTGGGAAACAAAGGTCTGGGAATCCTACTCGAAGAGGTGTATGTGCGAGTAGGAGACTGGGGTCTACTGCCTGCCCCCGAGTTCCCCTGTGCTGCATGAGGGGCTTGTTTGCCCGGGGTGCCTACTATAGCCAATCTATCAGCCACCTGTGCCTAGGACTGACGCATGGCCCATTGACTAGCTACCATATCAATGATAACCTGCATGAAGGTTGCTTCTGGCTCAATGGGGGCCTTACCACTGCCCTCTGGTCACTCATATCTGTCTCCTAGCATCCTCTTTGCATCGCGCTCAACCTCACGCTATGCCCTTCTCTATGCTTCCCTGTGTGCCTCTTCCTCTTCCTCTGAACTGGGAGGGAAAGGAGGAAGTTCAGGCCTAGGCCTTCTTTCCTTGAACCTGTTGTAAGTGACATATTCGTCACCTACGTGCTCACGCCCCTCTGGGTCTTCTGTTGCACTCATCGTCTTTAGTCACAGGCTGGCAGGACTAAAGCTCTGATACCACTGTAATGTTCCTGACTTGGCTAGTCTAGGAAACGCTACTAATGTGTGTGTAGGATTAATTGTTTACAACATATAAATGATCATACAAATAACAAATGCGACAAAAGACTGCAAAGTTTATATTATGATATCTCTGCGGAGTACAATGCCGAATGCGGCTGAATAAAAATGAATCACTCGGCTAGATCAAATGACAAAAGGATCTTAGCCGAAATACAATAAGCAAACTAAATGATAATACTCGATAATAGATGAGCACTGCGGGATCAAATGGATGAGCTGGAACTATGGCAGCTCGCATAGTAACTGTTGGAAGCCCGAAAAGTTCGCCCTAGTGGCTTAACCTCTCGAAATGGCCTGGAAACTGTCCCAAATGGTACGCCCTGCTCTAGTTCTCAGTCCTGGTGACTGACCGGCCCCTTTGCTGGTGTGTCTAGACCCCAGATGGATCCCCCTAGGGGAATGCGCCCTAGTGATTTCACCGTCGAAATCGGCTGAGATGTGTCTCGAAATGATCGCCTTGGCCTACTGGGAAATGGGTCAGAAGGGTTTCCCTGGATCTGATGTGATGATCGCTCGGGGACCTTGAATGTGTCCGCCAAAAGTGTCGCACTCCCAAGTCTGGAAAATGCACCCTAGATGATTCCTCCGTCAGAATCTGACGAGGAACCAGGCAAAATATGTGCCTTGCCTTCCTCTCAACTAGGTCGGAGGGGAATCTTCGAACTCTCCCTGGATGGAACAAGTCGATCCACTGAACCTCCACAGAAGTTGCGCCCTCACCCTGAATAAGTGCGCCCTTGCTATTGGAACCTGTGTAACTGCTGTTGAAGAATGATGGAAGACCTGTGTGATCTTCCCGATGACAAGGGTGTGTCTCTCAACACCGAAATCAGCCAACTGGTTTCTTCCTCCTGGAATCCACTGAACTATCTCTCCTGAGATGCGCCTCTCTCCTCAATGACAATTCAAAATCTGCATAATAATGAATTAGGTCGTTGACCCTTCTCTTATAGCTTTTCGAAACCCTAATTCGTTGTTGAAACCCTAATTCGTTGTTGACTTCTAAATTTAGCTCATTTGTTCTACTTTTACCTCATATTGGCTTAAAAGCACATTTAATCACTTTTAGCTCAATGTCACTTTCCGAACATAACACCTTTGAATGGAGTGACTTCTAGTAACCCTGTTTACCCCTTTCTGGCCCTGGCTATAGTCTAACGGGGCGGTTTAGACCATTAAGCCTCCTCTCTGGAGCTCCTATTTGGAAAGCGACATTACACCCATGCCCAAACACTTACTCTATGCCACCTTATACACTTACATGACCTGGATTGGCTCCCACCTCGGAAACACCCCAGACTTGAGGAAGATTAGCCCAATAGGACACCTTGAGACCTTCTCCAAACCTAACTTGTCAAATTGCATAACATCTTTGAGCATTTGTCTGGGTTAAGGGGGGTTTGATGCACATGTTTGGGTAATTTAATTATTGGATGTGATTTACATGTTATGATCCATGTGACTTATGAACCCCGGGAGGCCGTACTTGTTGTTGCTGCAAGACCTTGCTCGATGGACAGGTACACATGAGGGAATGATTAGCTCGAACCTTCAGGAGGGCTTAAAGCCCATAGATGGATGTTGAAACCCTAGCCAGGGGTAAGAAGAAACTGAAGATTTGCACCGGGCAAAAGAAGGACGTTGCCTTTAGAGGTACCCTAGCAGACCTAGACCCAGGGGGATCTTGCTCTTCCACATAGACGTTGGCCCTTGAAGGCCCAGGACGTCACCATCATGACCCTGGATGTCATCCAGAGCTAGGCTTTTCATTTTGGAGGAATTTATGAGCCTAGTGGCACGTGTGGGCTTCATCTGGGGCCTTTAGAGGCCTAGCGCCCTACCTTTTAGGCTCAACGTTCAACCTTAGGGCCTCAACGTCACCCTAGAAGGGCATGACGTCACCCTTGGAGGTGTCTTTAGGTGCTAATTAATTTTATTTATGTCAAATTTGAATTTTTTTGTAAATTGGTCAAGTCGGCCTTATTTTGACCTAAAATTAATTAAAGGTCACCAGTTTTGTATAAATAAACATAAAGTACATTCATTTTTAGATCAAAACTCCTCACACAAGAGGAGAGGTCTGAAATTTGCGCCCTAGAAAGGGCTATTGGTTGAAATTGTGAGGCGCACTCTTGTATAAGGTTGATTTTTGCAAGTTGGATCTGTTGTCGCCTTATACACACCTGGGCTAACGTGCAAGAAATCTTAAATCCACTTGGTGTGTCCTTGGGGGCAAGTTTCGAGTCAAGGTGTTGTCACCTGATCCTCAACTCCTCCGTTTAGACCAACTCACAACGAAGCCAAGGGGGGTAATCCCTATCAAAAATAATCTAAGGCTTTTACTCTATTGAAACTGAAAAGCAAAAACTATTCTAGGAGTTTAGTTTGAAACACAAGATTAAATAAAGCAGCATAAGTTACTCAAAGGATACAGCGTTTGAAAAACCCATAAACATTAATCATTCACCACATAACTTTAAATCAATAGATAAGCTGACAAGAAATAAATAAAGATAAACCAGTGCCAGATAAAAGTAAGTGTGATGTAATGAATGTGTCGCGTTAATTTTATCTTGAAGATTTTATTTAAGGGATTTGGAGTATTAAAAAGTCTTTGAAACCGTGAAGTGGGGATTGAAGTCGAGGTCCCCACTCTTTGTGTGCAAAAGTGAATGTGGCCTCTTTGTTTGTTATTCACCAATCTTATAGACTTACCGACCGGGTGTACCGTAGGTCCAACGGGGAGAGAACCTCAATCTCAAAGTTTCCCCCTGACTTAACACACTCCACCCAAGGTAGAGGTCTTAGATTTATAACACAACCAAAAGATTTCCCTAATTATACTAGCATCCATTGCTCAAACCGTTTCTGGGTCCCCAAAGCCACTTGAGCGTAGCAGTAGGATTGCATACATGGTTGAGCAATTTGGGTTTATTCCAATATTTTGCAAAAAAGGAAACTAGCAATTAGTATTCTATGAAAGCAAACCTAAAACTTTGTAGTTGATTTTAGGACTTCAATTTAGTGATTGTGAGTTGATTTTATCTTTTTATGCAAAGCTAACACTAACAAAATAAGAAAAGACACGGGAAGCAACCCCGAAGCAAGAAAGGAAAAACATTGGTTTCCCCCCAGGGGCAGGGGAAACAACGAGAGACGAGCTTTGTGGCTCGCAAACTTTATTACAACTCTACACTACTTTCTTTTTTGGATGCACTTGATCTTTATAATGAGAGATCAAGGCTTACAAAGCCTTTTTTAAGTAAAAAAAATGAACTAGAGGGTTCCCGACAGCACCGAGGGGTTCTGAAAGATATTTAATCTTTGAAATTTGGGCAGAGCCTCCCCTTGTACCTGTTACTTCTGCATGAAAACAGCAAGGAAAGCTTATCAAAATATGATGAGAAAGAGTTTAAAAGACTAACTAAAACTTGAGAAAATTTACCAAATTTTTTCTGAAAAATTTGTAAGGCAAAAAGTGAAATTTTTTGAGACTTTTGACACTTTAAACTAGCCTAAACTAAGTTATCTTAGTTGCTACTGTTTGCTGTCCCAAAAAACCAGCAAGCATGAATCAACCAATTAACTCGATTTAGACAGTAAATGCAGCAACCCTAGCTTTAAGATTTAAGTGAAAAATGTAGAAAATTGCTTAGAGACTAGCTTAGATCTACTCTTTAGTTGGAAAATTTTGAAACTAGATCTAAATACTTCATGCATGCAGCATTAGATACTAAGATTTATCCTTTAAAACAGATCTAACTAACATGCATGTAAAGAAGGGAGAAGAAATTTTTAGCAATTTTGTGGAGCCTTTGCTTGAGCCTCAAGAACCCTTGGGCAATGGAGTCTTTCTTTGGTGTGAAGAAGAGGGAGGAAGTTTCTTGAAGTGCTTCAAGAGAAGAAAAGGAGCAAGCAAGCTACTTTGATTCTCCCAAAGATTGGCCTTTCAAACTCCAAGCTTCTGAACAAGTACCTGCACAAAAGGTGTTTCCTACAAGAGAGACTTTGTTCCACGTTAGTTTAAACAAAAACTTAACATAAGAATCTAAGCATCAAATGCATTAAACAAGTATATAGCATAACAAACAAGCAAACCATTTACTCTAATTGGATAGCAATATCCTTACCATAGCCTTCATGCAAATACGAGAAAGAAAACTAAGAATAAAATTACCTCATAAGAAAAAATTCCATCCACACATTCGAGTCCAGACTCCAAACACCAATCTTAACCTCCAAAGCCTTTTGATTCAATTAACAAAGAGAGATTACAATCATGTATACTAAAGTCTCCCAAGCTCCAACCGACAAAAGGGGGGAGGGTCACCTTGTATATATAGTTATTTGGGTGACAACTCCAAGGGAGATGCACATGGGAGAGGAGTAGTGGCGCATGAGCTAAGGGGAGTGGCACATAGGTTAAGGGGAGATGAGTGTGGAGTGGAGAGGAGATGGAGTGTAGTGAAGTTGGGGTATGTGAAGTGAAGTGAGGTGGTGTGAGGTGTGAGTGGGAGTGAAGTGAGGTGAACTCGAGTGTGAGGGCGTGTTGGCAACTTTGGGATGTGCGCCATCCCTTCTAAGTGCGCCACACAAGCAAGTGGGGTCGAGTCCCTTCATTGGGATCTCCTCCACGCCATGTCACTCCAGTGAAGTCGCCTACTTCTCTAGAGAACTCGCCCAAGCTTTCAGTTGAATGGGGACAAGGAAAAAACATGTTTCCAACATGTTCCCCAGTTTCCCTAAAAAATATGGAATTAATTAAATGACCCATTTTCCGTATTTTTCGAGATAAATTCATTTTTCAGTGATAAAAATCACTTTTTGTCTCGGCAAAAGGGAAATAGGGGTTTAAATGGTACTTTGGCTTAGAAAACGAGCATAAATATGGCATCTGACAATGATTGATGCCATATTTTTTACAATTTATTGACTTACAATTAAAAAATTATGTTTTTGCGGGAATTTTATTATTTCACTAGAACATTAAAAAAAAACTATCAAACCTAGCCGCAACTTCCATATGACTAAATAGACATGACCTAGCATGAACTCATATACATTTAGACACTAGACACTGGTTATACCATACCAAGGCCTAACCACCAGCACATACTCCAGCTTTGGAGTCAGTCTCTGAGTGAAAAAACTTAGAAATTATTGATCGCCCACTAAGGCAGGCAAAAAATAATTAACAAGTGAAAAAAAACACTCTAGAGTACATGCTTGTACCTAGGTCTTAGGTGGCCAATAGTCTTTTACAATATTTCATGCTCAAGTCATTTATTACAATGCCCCCGAAGGGATGGAAATGCGGAAAAAGTGGTCTTTTGAAAGCCCTGTTGAACTTGTGAACTCTGACTCCTGAGCATCTGCCTGCTCAGTCTTTCGCGGCTCATCTTCAATTCAGCTAGTGCAACTCGGTGGATAAAAGGATCAATCTTGGAAGCTTTTATGGTGATATTGCATGGTATTTTCATGATTATTCTTGGTGCAAGTAGGTAAAATCTGCATTTTTGTCATCTATTGAATGGTTTATGTATGGTTTTATTTGCTCATACAAGATTATGATATTGCATGGTATACTTAATTCTTGAAGTAAAGAACTTAAATTGCTACTTTCTTACTTTCTATTTGCCAAGCTTTTCATTGAATTGATCTAGTGACTAGTGAAACCCTAGAGCCCTAGTTTGCTAGCACTCTATGGTTTTGACTTAGTTATCTTTGCCTAAGTTTTTATCCCATAAGAAGCCTAAGGAGCGCAAGGTGTTAGGGCCTAGAATTTCCTACACACTAGTATCTTGTTTCTTGAGGAAAATGCACAGGTGAACTTAAGTTACTACTTCTCCTACGCATTCTCCCTCTTAGACTATTGTGCACTATCAAAATTGATTTGCAACCTTAGAAGAAGCTGTCCACTTGACTCCATAAGCCCTAGAAGGCACTAGTTCTAGCCTCTCTCTTATTGAAGGCTTGATTAAACACTCAAACACTCTTCTCCTAAGCTTTTATTAACTATCTCTAATCCTAATTTAGCCTAGATCACTAACCTAGTTGCTGTTGTTACAAAAGATTGCTACAGCCACCTAACTGCAACAATTTTTCTGCAAAACTGACCTTTAATGCTAGTTAGACACTTCAGAAATTGCTTGTGACAATTAATTATCATTTTGCCTAGTAAAAGCTACCTTTTCATGGTCTTTCAAGCAATTTTGAGGCATATTTCTTGCAGCTGTTATAAAATACCTATTGTTGTTGTAAAATTTTCAAGTTGCTGCAAATTTATATCAGCCAGCATATATTTCAAAGGTTCATTGTCTTATTGAAGCGCTAACATCATTTTGTACTTGAAACTGCCATATTTTTGTTGCTTGTATTGTTCTGGGCAGGTACACTTCAATCATTACATTTGCTTCATCTCTTATAACATAAAGACCTTTTGACTTGAGTGACCAGTGAGAGGGGGGTATTCTCGCATCCTTGTCTTAGTTTCATCATCCCTTTAGGTCACTAGAGACGCCTCCCTTGGGGTAAACATACATACTCCTAAACAGAAAGGGGTTTCCTATTAAGGTGGCAGTGATAGGTCACCCCCTTTTTACACCAATCTTGCCTCACTTGCCTTGGGCTTTGGGCAAGTACAGATTGCGCGATAACATTTTTGGCGCCCTTATCAGGGAACATCGAGTCAATTTTCCTCGAACGACACTTTTTCAGTAAGCCTTTTTTCAAAGCCTTTCACTTTTAAAAGCTTACCTACTAACTCCACTGAGGGTGATTCCCTCTTTTCCCTTTGATAATCCCTAGAAAGATTATGGCGACTCCACTAATGATTAAGCTAAACATGGCTTCTTAATGGGACCCAGGAAATTTTAAACCCTTAGATATGAGTAAAATACCAGGGTATCCCTAACAAATGCCTCCAAGTTATGTAAAATGGCTCCCTAAATTCACTGGTAGTGATGAAGAGAATGTTGAGGACCATATGCATGACTTTTGGGCCTTCTTTGATCTCCATCCTATTAGTGATGACGCTAAAGACCTAGCAATGAAACTTTTCTCTGCTACTCTTCATGACGGTGCTAGAAGATGGTATGATGGCCTCCCTAATGCTAGTATTACATCTATGGGTCAATTAGAGTAAGTTTTTCACAAAAGATGGAATGTCAAAAAGGATCCAGACATGTTACTACAAAGACTTATGCACATAAAGAAGGCTAAGAACAGGGCCGTTAAAAAATTCCATACGAGGTTCCAAAAGATGTCGCGACAACTCCCTACAACACATCGTCCTGGACCCCAATTCCTCATTTTCCTCTATATCAGGGCATTCTCAGGACGATCAAAATTTATTCTCGACATAAGGAGGCCAAGGAAAATCCAAGAAGCTTATGACGTGGCCACGGAAGTCGAA
Organism: Picea sitchensis; assembly: GCA_010110895.2. Lineage (NCBI taxonomy): Eukaryota > Viridiplantae > Streptophyta > Pinopsida > Pinales > Pinaceae > Picea > Picea sitchensis. The sequence continues at coordinate 3,512 of SNQJ01S0245950.1, read as the reverse complement.
GCCGATATCTCGTCATCCAAAGAAGAATAATCCTTTGTTCCAGAAGTCAAGATTGGTGAGCCGAAAGATACCCCAGATATTCCCAAGAGAATACCTTTCCTTGAGACCTTTGTTGAAGAAACCTCGAAAGGTTTGGAGCAAGACATCCATCAACAAGAGGTTGAGGAGAGGGATCTTGATGAAGGTTATCAATCCCATGGGGAAGAACAAGAATTTACTAATGCTTCTAGCAAGGATAATGAGGACCTGGTTGAAGAGCGAGAGCCTGAAGATATTAAACATGATGATGAAGTATTAATATGTGCTCCTCCCTCTCACGAAGACATCCCAAATCCTTTTCCTCCTGCACAAGAAGAAGAAGATGAGGTTAGTCACTTTCCTTTTCAGGTTTTTGAAGATACCTTATTCTATGATTCAGAAGGTGAAGAAGACAGGGAACCCTTGGACAGGCTAGACCCTTTGTATTGTGAAGCTGAAGATGTAAGGGCAAGTCATGAGGACGAGGCATTGATGCTTACTCTTCCATTTGATGAAGTTATCCAAATCTTCAACACTCCTGCATAAGAAGAAATGAATATGGTAAGTTGTTTCGCTTTCCAAGATTTTAGAGATGCTTTATTTTGTGATTTGGAAAGCAAAGAAGTGTTGGAGGAGCCCTTGGATTCTTTAATCCCTTCATGTTATGATGAAGGAAATGACATGGTTAATAATATTGACGAGTTCATACATGTTGGGAGACGTAAATGGGATGTAATTGGTTATGATGGGGATCCTATTTACAACATTGACGATCATTTCCAAATGTTTCCTTTACATCTATCATATCAGGTTACTACTAATTCTGACATTTGGCAACAAGGAAATGATATAGTTATAGACATCTCCAACGGTGACCTAGTTCTATGTTCTCCTGATGATTTTTGGTCATACCTTGAGGATTTTGATGAGTATTCCTTTGAACACTGGGATTTATTCTATGAAGAAGATTATCAACCAACGTTGTGCTCAGATCTTGATAAGGGTAAGGACGTTGCTTGCCCAAAGCAAGATACTTATGACAAGGTTTTCCAGCTCCCTTCAATTACTTTACCTCGTTATGACACTAAGGATGTGATTAGGAAACATGTCCCTTGTCCCAAGTTTTCTCTAGGGCCAGAGCCTTCTTTTAGAATTCAAGGGTAGGTTGAATACCTTAATACGAAGTTTGTTATCTCAGTCTTTCAGCTTTCCCTTAGAAAATTGCCAATCATCCTCTAGGTTCTTACTAGTCCCTTCCCAGACCTCAGGATGCGATGACGTCCAAGGTAGCCAACCTTCAGACTCTTTGAGTCAGTTTTTTGAGCCTTTGATTTTTCAATATCCCTTTCTGATATGGATTGAGCACTTTCCTAGAAGAATGACTTGGCATAATTTTGTCCCTCCCTCCCGCCTCCATGAGCTAGAATTTACGATTTCCTATGATATGACGTGTGCTCTAACTCATGTTATTTTTGTGCTTAACTTGTCATTGTTTTGGTTTATGATGAAGCATAGAGGCAGGTATTATGAGATATTGCTAGGATGGTTTCACTGGTTATTTGACTACACCTAGCATTCAACCAACAGGAAAGTAGAGGTAGGTAGGCATTTGCATCCATTGTACATACCATCTGCATATCATGTTAGTATAGTTGTAGTGACATTTACATATTATTTTGTCTCACTTGTATATATGTATGCTTATGATCACATGCTAGATTAGAGATGCTCTTTATTTTATTATTATATCATATATGAACAAGGGGTGATATCACCACCCTAAGGATTACTAATACATTTTGTTAAGATTTAGCAGGCACGGGTCATACCAGAGAAGTTGAGGCTCTCATGCGCTCTACGGTGAGCACATGTCCCCGAGTTGGAGCCAGATGTTATCCCCTACCCTAGGGATAACTAAGGAGATCATCTCTCAAGGCCCACAGGTCCTAGGCATGGCGTATCGA
>SNQJ01S0245949.1:0-13170 GCA_010110895.2 Picea sitchensis | reverse complement strand
GAGATCCACAACATGCAGAATAGCAAACATTTCCTTTTCATAGGTGGATTAGCCCAAATCGCGCTCGGACAATTGTTTTTTGGAAAAGTCAAAGGTTAAGCATCTTGTATGAGGACAACCCCAATGCCTTTCCCTGAGGCATCACACTCCAGTACATAGATATTATTGAAGTTAGGGAGATCGAGAACATCAGTAGTGCACATAGTTGCTTTCAAGGCTTGGAAGGAATAGTATGTTGTTGGAGTCCAACTGAAAGCATTCAATTTAAGGAGCACTGTGAGGGGAGCTGCAATTTTTCCATAATTTTGAACAAACTTGCGATAATATCTTGTCAAACCTAGGAAGCCACACAGACTTTTAAGAGTTTTCGGTCGCGACCAATCCTGCATAGTTTCAATTTTCTTCGGATCGATCCTGACACCATCCTTGCCAACAATATGTCCCAGGTACTCAACTTCACAGGCTCCAAAAGCACATTTAGACTACTTAAGAAAAAGATTGTGCTAAGACAATAGTTGTAGAACTTGATCCACATGGGCAAGACATGCTTGCTAAGTTTTTCTATAGATGAGGATATCATAAAAAAAAACAAGACAAAATGACGACGGAAAGGACAAAAGACATGATTCATGAGACTTTCAAAAGTGGAGGGAACATTACAGAGGCTGAATGGCATAACCAATAACTCGTAGTGACCCTCATGAGTTCATAATGTAGTCTTGGGAATGTATTATTCTTTCATATGAATATGGTGGTATCCCAATTAGCGGAGATCAAGTTTGGTAAAATATTGAGCACCACTTAATTCTTCCAAAAGGTCATCAATGACAGGAATGTGAAATGTTTCTTTGATAGTGAGTTTGTTGAGGGCATGAAAATCAAGACACGTGTGCCAAGTACTTCCTTTCCTGAGTACCATGACGGCTGGAGAAGAATAGGGGTTGGTACTGGGATGGATGACATCGGTTTCTAGCAATTCTTAAACAATCTTCTTAATTTCATTCTTTTGGGTGAAGGGATGATGATAAGGGCTAGCATTTGGAGGAAGACTGCCCGAAATGATAGGAATGGAATGACCATGGACACCTCGAGAAGGGGGAAGTCCCTAGGGGGTTTGAAACACAACATAGAGGATAGATTGGAGGTCGGGATGGATAGAGGGTGTCTCAACTGCCTGAATGGAATGAAGTTGGGCAATAATGCCAAAATGACCTTTTCTAAGGAGCTCTTCCATTCGGTGGGAACTAATTATCTCTGATGACCGTGTTGTGATGCCTTGGAACTGGTGTTGTTGGCCCTCCCGCTGGAATTGCATGGTTAATTTCTAGAAATCCATGTGGTGATAGGGCCGAGAGTTCGTAACCATTTAACACCAAGTATAATGTCACAACTGCCCATGTCAATAACAAACATATGATATTTCAGGTGGTACTGGCCAATTTGTAGGTGCACATTTTCACAATGGCCTCCACATTTCATGGAACCCCCATTGGAAATCATGATTTGGAAATTATTAACTGGACAAATATAGCCATTGACTTCTTGGGCAATGCAACGATGAATAAAATTATGGGTTTTGCCACTATCAACGAGAATGAGGACTTTTCGGTTCTTAATGTATCCAACTAACTCGAGGGTTTGGGGAGCAGAGAAACTGATGAGTGCATTCAGGGAAATTAGTGGTTCAACTTCTGGTGGATCATAGGGCGGATTAATATCAACTAGTGGAGGTATCTTGAGTACATGAGAAACATAGGCCTCTTCTTCAGAAAAATCCTCAATCATAGCCATAAAAATATTATGTTCCTTACACTTTTTCCTTGGAAAATACTTGTCATCACAATTATAACAAAGACCGTTAAGTTGGTGTTCAGCCATTTCGACCGGAGTCAATTTTTGGATCTTGAGGGGAGTGGCAGGAGGGGCGGGAAGGGTGGATTTAGGGTGAGGAATAAAGGGTTTTTTTTCTAGTTTGGGATGAGACTACTTGTTTTGCTTCCTTGGCCCTTTTGGTAGCTTCCAACCAAGTCTATGGGCGAGCCATGAGGACATCGACACATATTTCATCCTTGAGGCCACTCATAAAGCATTCCCTGAAAAAAACATCTTTCATGCCCTCCATTCTAAAATCCAATTGCTTAAAGGATATAAACTCTTCCACTGGTCCAATTTGTTTCAACTTGGTCAAATGACCTAAATGACAGGTGTCAGTGTCAAAGCGATCATAAAGATCTGCAACAAAATGTGTCCAAGACACATACCCTTGGCGTGCCTTTTTACACCATTGCCACCATTTCCATTGTTCAGGATCCAAATGGAGAACACCATAACGTAGTTTGGAAACTCATCAGCAATGTCGTGCAAATAAAAGTAGTGTTCCATTTCGGTGACCCATCTTGTGGGGTCTGAGCCATCATATTTGTTCACATCCACTCTAGGAAGGCGTAGGTCATGCTGAAAGTGATTGGACTGAAAAGTCTGGGAAGTGGAGTAAGTATCACCTTCGACGTGCAAAGGTTGGTCAGATGAGGGAAAGCCTCTAGGGACATTTAGTTTGGCTAAGAGATAGCTCGCAAAGGATTCACGTTGGCTTTCCATGTCCTATTTCAGGGCTTCCATTTTGGAGTATATGGTGGAATTGATGGAGGAATTGATGGTGGAAATATTGGCATTGAGTTGTTGTAATTCGTTCTGGATCGTGGAGAGATAAGATGACAATGTATTGAGGCGTGCTTCAAGATCTTGGTTGTGGGTGTGGGCCATGGTGAAAGGGGGCACAGGAAGGGGGTGGGTGGGTTCACATGGAAAATGAGTTATGGGAGAAGTGAATCACAATGATCAGGTCAAAAAGGGGAATCCAATGGGATAGGTCTTGAGTAAGGGGGTTAGGAGGGGCTCAAGACCACATGAAAAAAGGATAAAAAAATATTAGGTATCACTACGATTAGGACGAAAAGAGGAATCCAATGGGATAAGTCTCAAATAAGGGTGTGGGCAGGCCCCACATTTTTTTTTAACTCCTGCGGAGTTGTACTCTGATCTGAATAATACTGTAGTGGCAAAATGCCCAAATTCTTAACGAGAAGAAATGTGTAGTAATTTCGCAACCAGAATGCAGGAGGCAGGGTTGCACAACAATAAATCTTGTATGTTCCTTGTTTGTTTTATTTCCATCCCAAGGGTTATGGTTTTTTCAGGGTTCCTACAGACAAGGGTTTGCCCTATGCTATAGCTCTATGATATATGTGCGGGGTCGAACAATAGTACTTGGCCCAATATCTCAGGGCACCAACTAAGTAGGCTAGACTGTACCCTTAGTTGTACTACCCTATCACCCAGGTACTAGAGAGTATCTTACCGAGTGTTGTTTTCGGTGGAACTATAGGAGTTAGGTGGCCAATCGATTGATCTACAATGGATTTCAGGATACCTGGGCCAGTCCATATATAGGTGTTTTCTAATGCACTACTGCTCAAAGGGGTACAAACAAGGGTTACAAGGGTGTCCAACAATGTGAGCCTAAAAACCTCTTGTATTTCCTGTGTGTATGTGTTACGAGAAAAATATCTCTATGGCTAGGGGAAAACCACAACAAACGGAAATGACTGCAGAAATCAACTCTATTCTCAAGTATGCTATATAAAAAAATATGCTAGCAAGACAAGATAAAAGGCCTACCTCGTCCAGACGTTCGATGAAGTCCACCATTGAGCACTTGACCCAAAGCAATATACCTGCAACTAGTCCTCAACAACCAAGCAAAGCAAGAATATGGTGATAATATATGATGTTAGCACATTCAATAGCATAATCCATTAACATTCATAACAAATACGCCCATGGAATAATAATTCAAATATTTGCAAGATATCAATTGCACGGGAAAAGAGTATTTATATTAATATATGATCAACATAAAGTGAATAAGTAACAGACTTCTGTGTCGGCACAGTTCGGAACTTAGAAACTAAGTTCCTTCCAGCTAAGCCTCCACCACTTCAATCCTCCACCAAAGGCAAGCAAATATAAGAGAGACAATGAAGTTCTCACTCAATAAGGGAAGAGCTTGGGGGTTGAACACTGTGTTCAGACTTAAAGGATAAAGGGATGCAGACTCAATGTGAAGTGAATAATTCCTCCAGAGTAACTTTGCTCTCAAAGTTGAATTCTTTCTCCTGCTTTCCATAGCTCGAAATTGGCCCATTTATAGCCTTGAAATGGAACTGAAGGGCCGAGTCGGAACGTTTCTAGTATATGGAAGGCCAAGGATCATTGATCTCTTGTTGTGACATGGAAACCCGACACCATTTTTCATTTTTGGGCACATTTATCGATGTACGCGAGCTATAGTGGTGTAACCTGCGTATACACATGTTGTATAGTAGGCAAGGTGCATATATGTGGAAAACATGTATTTTTAGCTTTGGGATTTGTAAAAAGGGATGAAAAGTTTGCATAGGGAAATGGAAAAAGGCTTTCTGTGCAAGATTGCATAGGGTGAGGAAAATCTTTCTATAATAGATTCCCCCTAATGTGTGAGGTCAGAGGAGTAACTACAATGGTCGAAATATATTATAAAAACTCAGAAGTGGAGTGATGGGGAACCAGCTAGAAGAACTAGTTGCTCATTACAATCTGCACTGACTTTGCATACATGGCTGCCAATTTGAATTACACTACAGATCCATGTGAAAATATACCAAACAACTGTTTGTGGCCATGAATAGGCAAATGCAAATGCGGTTACATGCGAAAGGTTGTCATAGTCGCGAACAAGGCCTAGTAGAACCAGTCTCATAATCAATCTGAAGATATCTGTATACAATGGAGTACAATCCGATCTCCCATGATCACTGCAGTCATATAGGTATTGGTCCAATGAAAAGGAAGCAACAACGCAGGAAAGCTATGGCCACATACTGATGTCTTCAAGTCTTCTACACAATCCACCAAAGGTAAGTCTACATCATGTGAATAAAGGATTCGAGGTCGAACACAATGAGGCATAATTTGATTACCGGTCATTGAGGTATACCATTAACAAACGTGAGACAACCTACGGATGATGAAAGTAGGCATCAAGGCACTGAGTACATTCTTACAAGTGTGAATAAAGGAGTCGAGGTCGAACACTTGAAGAATCCATCGATTAGGAGACATTGATGTATTCCCAACTTTTGATGGCGAGAGAACCTGCCACTAATGACTGCAAGCCTCAAGGTACTCATAGGAATCTAGATTTCGTTTTCAGAATAGATGAGCTAAAGTCGATGGAAGGAGACCCGTTGAAAGGAGAGCATTAAGGCATCTCTCATCATTCAACACGAGTTATAAAGTAGGAGCTTCATGATTTGGAGGAAATCAGATGAAGAAAATGTTCACGAACCGACGGCCCTGTGCATCTTTCACGTGTGCCAAGTGCAAGCGGTACATGAAAAAGACCCTCTGAATAGCAGCCAATGAGGAAAATTGCTGAGAAAGGCGAGGAAACCACCAATAAGGCTAATGGCATCCAATACATTGCATGAATCCCAATGTGTGAATAGATGTCTTGTTTTCATACACAAGGGAAACCACCTAGTCAACGACCAATGATGAAATGTTGACTGTTGGGTTCAAGGTTACCTACCAATGAGGAAAGTAGGACCATGGTGCACGATAGAACTACAACATCATGTGATTCTGAGACAAATTGAGGGTATGGCCGACATGCAAAGTCAAGAGTTCTGAGGAATGGTCGACACAGGTTGATATACATCCTTTGAACAAGAGAATGAGACATATGGAAGACTCTGGAAACATAGACTCAATGATGAAACCATGAGATGCAGGAGGCATCAATCAAACTCTCCATCGAGACTGGAAGAGTAACCATTTGGTGGAGAAAACTCTCTGTAACGAGCTCAGCTTCCTAAGGCCATGCTAAACCCAAAATTATGATGACAAGTGGACTCAATAACTTTGTGCTCTGTTCAAAGGTGACACGACTGCTGCCAATATAAGATAATACTCCCTTCTCGCCCGTTTTTTTTTGTTTTTTCATAGGCAAATGAATGTTATGATGCATAGGAAGAAATGAGTGTCGCAAGTAATAAAAACTAGTTCCAGTAGTGGAGGATACCTATGCTCAATGCAAGGAGATGCATGCAGGAGATGGACACTCGAGGGAATGTTCCCTCCTGGGTATAGGGTGTACAATTGCAAAGGATTTAAACGAGGCTCTCCTTGGTTGAGGATGCAAAACTGTTGAGGCAAACAATTTATAACGTAAAGAGAGAACCGACTATATGATCAATACTGCAAGCGAGGGCATGAGATGAAATCACAATTTAACGCCAAAAAATGTCCTTTTTCATAATCGTAGTCTACTTGGTGTGAAAAATGGATAAACTTGTACCAAATAGACGTCCTTTCAAATCCAATTTACGAGTGTGAAAGAGACAAGTTCACTTGGAAATATTTTCGCTTTTTAAAAACAAGTCGGAAAAGAGCTTAAATCAAACTCGCGACCTTTCCAGTCTAATTTAGTGAGTGTGAAAGGGAAAAATTCACTTGGCAATATTTTTTCTTTTTAAAAATGAGTCGAAAAAGGGCTTAACCAAGACTCACGACCTTTCAAGTCCAATTTAACGAGTGTGAAAGGGACAAATTCACTCAACAATCTTTTGGCTTTTTAGATGAGTCAGAAAAGAGCTTAAATCAGACTCATTGAGAGGTTTCTAGGAGGCATGTCATGGGGGAGCCCAAGGCTCCCGTGATGTACCTCTATGAAAGGTCAGCATCTTACGAATAGCCGACACAAGCTTGGAAAAACCCAAATCTCTCCAAGTCGAGAAGGATAAAGTGCTAGCGGAGGTTACCTTCTCCATGATATATCGGATAATGTCTCTTACTTGAAAGGACATAGGAGGAGGCATTGGATACCCCGCAAGACCATCCCAATCAAAGGGAACCTCTCCAATACTTGGAGGGAGAGTACTCGGGGAGAGTAAAACTCTCTCTTGTTCAGAAGGTGCAGTACTAGAAATGCTAATGACATAGTCTAGAAGGTATAACTCTAGAACTAGAAGAGTGGAATCGACCGAAAATCGCATCACTGCGACTACTTCTTCAACCATTGGTTGAATAGGATGCGAGATGACAAGGTCAAGAGATGCACCCCCCCCCCAAAATAGGGGTGGTGTTGGTTGAAGATTGCATCGACACGACCGTTGGTTGAACAAGATGCGAGACAACAAGGTCAAGAGATGAATCACTCTCTAAAATAGGAGGGGTGTCAACCAAATATTGCATCGACGAGACGGTTGTATCAACCAAGGAAGATTGGGAAACCAAAGACGACTCAGAACCCAAAGGGCCCCCAAGCAAGGACCACATAATAAACGAGTAAGGTGATTTCATTCGCAAGTCCTGCAAAGGAATTTGGCTTACGTCTGACATGTCTATGTTTCTCAATCATATGAATGCCCCGAGCATGAATTTTAGTGGTTGGTGACATGCTCTCAGCATTACTGGCAGAGGCTAGTAGAAAATATCCAACATGACTAGCAGAGGTTGGTGACTGGTATACAACATGACTTGCATAGGTCATCGACCAATATCCAACATGACTAGCAGTGGTTGGTGATGGAGCTCCAGTATGACTGGCAATGACTTTTACACATTATTTTTTTCACCCTTATGACTGTTAATGATGTAAACCTATCCTTTTTCTTTAGAAGGATTAGTAGCCTGAATTCTTGAAGAAAGAAGGGAGAAGAACTTTTCCTGAAAGAAGAAGTTGTATTTCCCTTTGTAAAAACCCTATTAAGGAAGATTTCCACAGGCTCCGACGATGCCTGATTTCCACACCTTGCTCTATAGCTAGACTGCGGAGTTTCCAGAGGCTACACTATAGCTAGGCTGCGGAAATTCATGTACACGGGAAAAACAAACGTCTTCTCGATGCTTCTAGAAGGAGAATCTTCTATGGTGAGGTGGCCTCTGAATGATTTGCATCTTACTCGCTTTCATGATTTAGTGGGATCATCCTAACCTCCTCACCTTATCCTCTTCAGCTTATAAAAGGAGAAGAGCTCTCATGGAGAAAGCTAGTTGGAGCTTGGCTTGGGATTAAGCTTTATTGGATTTGAATAAGTTTTGTAGCTTGGAGTTTTTGGGCCTATGTTGGCTTTGAATTTTGCTTTGCCAAGATAGATTATGAGTAGCTATCAGATCTACAGTCTCAGAATCCATGGATTAGAAGTGTGTGGGAAGCAAGGAACTATTGGAAGGAACCTGACAACATCAAGGCATCTGGTTGTATCTTTCTTCCACATTCTTTAATACAGATATACTTTTCTTTCCTATATGAATGTTATTTGTTCATATTGCATGATTCCTTGATCACGTACATAGTTTCATATCAAATAGACTCTGTTATTCTTGTCTTCATTGGCTTGTGTTCTTTTACAAATATTTCTCCATAAGCCTCATGACAGAGCTTCGATTGCATTGGCGAAGTCAGATCTTCGATATTTAAAGGGTATGTTCTAGATCCATTTCTCATTTGATAATTTAAATCTAAGGAAAGAGTAGTGTATTGTTTTGTTTTGTTCTAGTTTCGTAGCGAAGTTAGGGGGATTGATTTGTGTCTGCACTTAACAATTAGCCCGATAACAAAATTAACGACTCCATTGGGAACATATTGTTTTCCTAGTTTGTCTTGCTTTCTTGCTTTGATTCCCTGGGTTCTGTTTTCTGAGTTTGTGGGGGATCTATCCAGACTATCTAGATCTGAAAGTTCATTTAGACTCTTTGGCCTTTTACCAATTTTCCTTTGTTTACAGGCATTTCTGCACTGTATCCCATATGCAGCCCGTGGAAACCTTAGATCGCCACACCCAGACTGTTTAGACCAGTGTGGAATCTCCGCACCCTACCCATATCTAGCCTACGAAAACATCAAATTGTTGCACTGTACCTTATTGCTAGGTTGGGATGTCTCCTGTAGAATTTTTGGATTAGGTCTTTGTTGTCTTCAGATGCCCAGTTTTGCTTTGATCACCCGGGATGAACTTTTGGTGCCTGTATTTGACTGTTTACAGTCTACTTGACAGTTTTTGAGTTGCTTTTATCTATCTTTGCTTTGTTTGTTTTTGAAAGATTTGGTCTCTTGCTTTGAGTGTCTTTCAGTTACAAAGCATTTTTTTTTCTTTAGAATTGTTTGGTGAAAGAACTTTTTATTTTATTGAATAGTTTGTGTTAAAAGATAAAAAAAAATTGGGTTGCTTTGTTTTATAGAGATTTGCTATTGCTTTTAGCTATCTTTGAAACAAAAAAATGATTTCTTGCTTTATATTAGATTGGGGGCATCCTTGCATTTGAAGTAGCGAAAATGCATGATTTTTGGTGTTTTTGGTCTTGAATTGTAAAAAAAAAACCTGGCCAAGAATCGTGTATTGGTGTACAATCTCTTTTGCTCAGTTATTGAGGATCTTGATATTGATGAGTTTAATAAAATTTTGGGACATTGTGCATATGGGAATGATAAACGTTTTCTCCTTCTCGCAATATAGCTTTCATCACAGTGAAATATTTGCATTCTCATTTCTTTGCATTGTTTAGAGTCAGTCAAAACATCATTTAGTCCATGCCATTTTCCTCTTCAGTAAACAACAGCCATAAAATAAAGCGCTTATAAAAATTGATGAGACATTTATATATTTTTTGGTAGCAAACCTACAGTAGATTAGTTGTAGGGCTTTGGAATAGGTGTGAAAGATAACTTTCCAAAGCTGCGAACAAACATAGAATCTTGAGTTAGGGAGCGATGAAATCCACTTGTAACATTTTTTCCTAGGAAGCCCTTCTCATAGAAGGGTCAAACCAGAGGTCGCATTAACGCTAGCATAGTTAATCACCCTGTTTTGTTGGTCTTGGTGTAGAGATTGTGCGTATTACAGGGGTCACTTGAAGGTATACCCACAATTATGAGTGGAAGCCTTTTGAGTTGATTTCGGGCTAGATACCCTGCCCTTGCACATGGATCGGACTGTCGACTGTTTCCCTAGACATCACTGTTGTTCTTGGTAACCTTAGTAGCCTATATTTTTAGGGTCTTACATGAGGTGACTATGGAGGGGCAAGTCTTTAGGGTACCTGGAATCGACGTTGGCCAGAATCACTCGGGCGCCTTGGAGGGTATACCCATGATTATGTGTGGGAGCTTGCACCAGGGTGTAAGTCCGTTAAGTTGGTCGTCAACACAACTTTTCTACCCGCTCTATCTCAACCCCTTCTTACTTTGTTCCCACGACGTTGGATTTCATCACCAACTAGTGTGCTCATTGTGAGAAGGTTTTGTTTGCTTTCTTTCTTACTAGATTTTTAGCGTGTGCTGTTTGTTTTCCCTAGTGGAATCTAGGTTGGATTTTTGTTTTTAATGGTGTCAGTTCCTGGAATGACCAATGAAGGAACCTTTTCTCCAGGGGAACCTTTTGTTTTTCCTTCTTACAGAAACATTGATCCTCCTCACATCGCTACTTTGAGCCTTCCAGGTCTCACAATTGGATTACCGGTATGGTTGCTTTCCACTCACGTAGTCCCGAATGCAGTTAGTCCTTCATTTGTAAGCACTTCCCCCCAAGAACATCAACCTCATGTCGATCCTTCACCTTCTTCACCAGTAAGATCTTCTTCGCCTTCTTCACTTGCAAGGTCTTCTTCCATTTCATCTTCTTCGCCGAGTGAAAGCTCTAAAGCTAGTAACCCGGTGGATAAGAAGAAGAAGAAAAGGAATAAAAAGAAGAAGAAAAATAAACAAGGGTCCAAACTTCCAACCACTACCAGACATGTTGGAAAACAACCAGTTACTGATAATCATGTTGGGAGTGTTGATGATACCAAGATCACGCAAGCAACCCGTAATCCCAAGTACCCTTGCATGCTTTGTAAGGGTAGTCATCTTCTTAAGGATTACCCTATTCTATCCAAGGTTATAGAAGCATGGTCTACACAACCTCACCAACCTTTGTTGTCAGCCTCTGAACAACATGTTGATGACCTCCCGTCAACTAGTCAAGATACAGTTGGAAAGAAGAAAAGTAGAGCCAAGTTCCCATGCATGTTATGCAAAGGGATTCATCTAACTCACCTTTGCCCTCGTATGGATGAAGCCTCAAAATTACTAGAAGACATGACTGTTTCACAACCTCAACTTCCAGCTGCTTATCACAATATTACTCTCGAACCACCTATATTTGATGGAATGATCAATCTAGTCCCTTCATCGGTCAGTCCGGTTGATCATGTAGTCAATATGGTCATGTCCTTAGTTGATCCTATTGATAAAGTGGTCAATCCGATCCCATCCTCGGTTGATCCCACTCTCTCGTTAGAGAGTGAAACCCAAGCGGTCGATCTGTTTCCATTCATCGATCCCATTCTCCCCTTGGAGAATGGAAATCAAGTGGTTGATATGATCTCGTCATCGATTGATCCTACTCTCCCACTCGAGAGTAAAACCGATATTGCCCATGTTTTTCTCATTGATACAGACTCTACCTTGCTGGGGGGATTTCCTCCTTCTCCCGTACAACCCCCTCCAAGTAGTGCGGCCATCATTTTTAATTGGGGTGTGCTATCTGGACCTCGTCTTCCCTCTCACATTCCTTTGAAGATTACAGTACAGGTTTGTGGTCGGGACGTTCCTTGATGCTGATAGACGAAGGTTCGTCCGTTAGTATTTTGTTCTCTATTGTTTGGCAAGCTTGAGGATATCCTCAGCTTGTGTCGGTTACGCAGAATCTATTAGCTTTTAACAGAAGAACCAGTCAACCTTTAGGAATCCTTCCTCAGTTTCCTATAACTTTGGGAGGGAAGACTGTCTTTATTGATGTTATGGTAGTCCAGGACCCCTTGGATTTCGATTTACTCCTTGTTCGAGATTATGTCTATGCCATGAAAGATATTGTGTCCACTCTTTTTCGTGTGATATCTTTCCCTCACGATGGAAGAATGGTGACTATTGATCAACTTTTGTTTGTTGGCCCTGACTTGAACATCAACTCAACAAACTCCCTAAATGGTTCTTATATGCAGACGGTATCACCCCCGCCACAAGTTAATTATGTGGCATTGTCTCCCATGCCTTCAGTTGTCGATGCAGATGAGCCTCTCGCTGTACGCTCAATATCTTATGACTTGGATCCAGTAGTTGACACGACGATCTCTTCGGTAGGGATATTGTAGCCTGACCTCCTTACCCCTATCGCGACCCTCGACATGGTGTCCTTCCAGAGTGTCTCTCTTTCATCCAGTAAAGATCTCTTGGAATCCATGATCGAGTTTTGTCCCTTGACCTAGTGTCCTCCTGAAGCGTTGTCCTCTTGGAAGCCATGATCAAGAAGAGTAGCTTTGAGCATAGTTTTCTGATTTCAAGCTCGTTAAAAAATGAAACCAAATATGAGGATAGTTTTCGCGTCTCTGTAGCAACCTCATTAAAAAATGAAACAGAGCTTACGAGCATAATTCTCGTTTCCATGTCAAGCTCGTTAAAAAATGAAACCAACTATGAGAATAGTTCTTGTTTCTATGTCAAGCTCGTTAAAAAATGAAACATAGATCTGGGATTGAACCTAGATTCACGAGCATAGTTCTTGTTCCTGTGTCAAGTTCGTTAAAAAATTAAATAGATTTTTCCCCCTCTTCGATTGAGTCAAGTACTTCATTATGTATAGTATTTGAAGCTTCTTTTCATCCTCCTGTGTCATTGGACGAACCGAAGCTTGGGGGGTAATGGTTTCAACCTATGGACTTCATGTTGAAGTTAAGTCGCTAGCTTCTTAAGTTGGGGGCTAAGTACCAACCATCCATGTGTAATGCGTTGGGAAGTCCAAGCATAGTTTTCTATGGTTCAAGCTTGTGTAAAAATGAAACCACCTACCTCAAGCATAGTTTCCTCTGGTTAACGCTTGTGTAAAAATGAAACCAGGTGCAAGCATAGTTTTGTTTAGTTTTTAAGCTTGTGTAAAAAGTAAAATCCATCCCAAGCATAGTTTTTTTGTTTGTTTTAAAGCTTGCGTAAAAATGAAAACAATCCCGAGCTTAGTCTTTGTTGTTTCTCATGCTCGTAAATACATGAGAATAAGTTACCGAGCTTAGTCTTTGTTCTTTCTCATGCTCGTAAAT
>SNQJ01S0245946.1:0-13159 GCA_010110895.2 Picea sitchensis | reverse complement strand
ATTTAGATCATTTTTTAGCTGCCTCATTGTTCTGTAATGAAGACCGACGATCTTCATCCAACGAATCTAAGTTAAGAAAGTGCTTCTCCATTAGAGAAGTGTCAAGGAATAACTCGATGGCAGTGCACAACGTGGGAATCTCATACTCGATGGGTAGTGTGGATTTGATCCCATGGATGAGATGAAACAATGTAAAACAGGGGGCATTTTTTACTGTTGGATGATAAACCCATAACACTGAAAACAACATATGATGCCAGTTGGTCTTATGTTTGTTGGCAGTGAGCTGCAACATGGTTTTGAGGACTTTGTTAACAACCTCGACTTTTCCATTGGACTAAGGGTAGTATGGGGAGGAAAACTCATGGGAGAAGCCTAACCTTGAGGAGAGTTCGACGAAGATCTCATTATCAAAGTGCTTACTATGATCGAAGACTAATTGTAGTGGAGATTCGAAACAGGTAATGACGTGGTTGAAGAAACAATGTGCTACTATGTCAATGGTGTTATTTAAGGTAGGCATGTATTTGGCCCATTTGGTAAAGTAATCCACTACCACGATGATATACTTGTGTCCATTACTAGATGGAGGGTTGTAAGTCATGAAGTCTATGCCCCATTTGAAAAAGGGGTTGACAGTGATGACCATATGGAGAAGAGCGGGTGGAGATTGTTCTTTGTTTGCATAAAGTTGGTATTTTTCGCATCACTTGACAATGTGGATGCAATCATGAAACAATGTGGGCTAGAAGTATCCTTCTTGAATGATTTTTTGGGTGGTGGACATCCCTGAGAGGTGGTCATCGCAAGCACCACTATAGAAATCATTCATGACTCTATCTGCTTCATCGATGGTCAAACATCGATGGAGTATGGTGTCGACCCCATGTCAGTATAAAATTTCATCGATGAGGAGGTACCGAGGAGATTGATTGTGAAGGCACCGATGATCATCTCAAGAGAGATGAGACCCAAACTTTTGTCTCCAAAGGTAGATGAGAAGGCCACCATACCAAGGGTCATCTGAGGGGATGTAGAAGAGGTGTTTGTCGAGAAAATATGTATTGATGGGTGATTCTGTAGCATCCGAGGGAAACGTTGTGATGAGTTTAGAGAGAACAAGTGTTTTCTTTATTTTGGGATTTGAAAACTCTAGGTCGTATTCCTGAAGGATGACTATCCATCGAGAAAATTTTCCATTAATTTACCTTCGACTAAGAAAGTACTGCATAGGGTTGGAATCTGCCATGAATTTGGTAGTGAGAAGCAAGATATAATGAAGGAGTTTCTGGACTACGATGACAACTGTGAGGGTCAATTTCTCCTCATGATTGTATTTCAGGGGTGGTCCTAAAATATTTTTACTGATGTAGTAAATAACATGATCGGGGATATCATCCCCTAATTGGATGAGAACTCCTAGTACTAATATGGTTGAGGCCGACAATTAGAGGATATAATCATGATCATAGTCGGGAGGACTAATCAAAGGTGCATTGGATAATGATTCTTTTAAATCGTCAAAAGAAGTTTGGGAATGTTCATCCCATCGAAATAGGATATCATGATGAGGAAACCATGCGCATGAGTGGTGTAAACTGGGACAAAGCATCATAAAAAGTTGGCTTTGTCTTGTAGTATTTATAGTTGGCGCAAATTCCTAGGTGGTGGAATTTCTGTGATAGCTTGGATCTTGAGGGGGTCTAATGTGATGCCGTGTTGGGAGACTATGAACCCAAGGAGGCATCCGACGGTAATGAAAAATACACACTTGAGGTGGTTCAATGGGATATTGTACTAGCGACATCATTGAAAGACAACTCTTAAGTCATCTAAATGTTGATTTAATTTCTTGGAACGAGCAGTGAGGTCATCCAAGTAAGCGATGATAATGCAAGAAAGATCATGGAAATAATAGGTCATGGCCCATTGAAACGTTTCACTTACATTTTTTAGTCCAAAAGGCATGAAATGATAAGAAAAATCACCCCACGGGGTGGTAAATGCGGTTTTGTACTGATCTGTTGGATGGATTTGGATTTTATTGTAGCTGAAGAACCCATTCATGAAGGACAAGGCCTCGTGGCCGACACAATAATCGATAATTTGGTTAATGAAATGGGTTGGGAAGTTGTCCTTGGGACAAGCATGATTGAGATTGTGAAAGTTAGTGCATACACGAATAGTACCCTATTTTTTGTTAACGGGGATGGGGTTGGAGACCCATGAGGATATGTGATGGGGTATATGAACTCGACAATAAGTAACTTGTCAATTTTGGATTTGGTAGATGCGGCTTTCGATGGGTGAAGAGGGCATTTCTTTTGACAGACTGGGGTGACATCTAGCCATGTGTCGATGTGATGTTCGATGATAGAAGGATCGAGACCGGCCATCTTTGTATACGACCAGGAAAAAATATCCAGATATTCCTGAAGGAGAGCTTTGTAAGCTGTGAGATCCTCAAGGGAGCATGTGGTGCCAATGGCGATTTCCTCTATGATTCTTGGTTTGATGGAAATGTCGATTTTGATAGTGGGGGAAATATTGGCCATGTTTCATTCCTCAAAAGCATCGGGGGCAAGGATAGGGTTGTTGAGCCAGTCTATATGCCCCGATGGAATAAATTTCTTGGTTTCGATTGCACATATGGAGGATTGGATATGAGGGTAAAAGGATTCTTGTGAGAGAAAAAAAACTTTGTGATGGAGTGCATTGCATGGGCAATCGGGGGTAGTTAGTTCCTCCAAGATATCTTTGTCGCAGTGGAAAATGCGAGAATATAGGGGATCTGGGGAAGTAACATTGGTGACTGTCACCATGTGATTGTCGTCAGGATGTGAAGATATAGAGGGGGTATCGCAACTATTTTGCGATGGCGTGATTGACATAAACCAAATGTCCAGACATTGTGGGTTGTAAACTGTGGTCGGGGGTAAGATTTCCTGGGGGAAATTAATCAGGGAATTGGAAGGATTTGGGGGAAAATCCTCAAATAGTCTATCTATGAACCATGGAGGGGTGGGAAGTGAATTAGGTTTAGGGGAGGTGATATGAATAGTATCGGGATAAGGAATAGGGGGAATCACTTGTATCACATGAGGGGAGGTGGTTGGAGGATTTTGAATAATGGTCATTTGAGGACACCTGTATTCAATGATCGAAGGACACTGGTATGTGAAATGATCAAGTGAGTCACATAGAGAGCAAGGGAAACTCATTCATTCGGTGACTGAGGTTGAGACATAATGGATGTTGGTGACGTGGGTACCCGACGATGTTGGTGGAGAGGGATCTTGCTGAAAGCTTTGGCATATCTCCGTTAGCTTCTGTCAAGCCCGAGGTAGAGTGGGGAAAGTATGAGTGTAGTGGCCATACTCTGAATATATGGCACATTCAAATTTGGTTCGCATCCCTTTATTGCATGTAGTAGGGGAAGTTGTGGTAGTACTAGGTGTGCTTAGTGAAGCGACGAATGATGTGGTTTATCGAGGGAGTTGGATCAAATTGCATAACTTGGGAAGAAAATGACATATATTAGTGGGGTCTCCTTCTCTTTCTCATAGTGCACAAGGAGGTTGAACTCGGGGCGGAAGTGGAGTAGTGTGCTCTTTGTTATTCTTTCTACCCCTAATTGTAGCGGTGGTGCTGGAGATTGGGGGTGAGGGTGGTAAGGCCAAATTTAGTACTGGAATATGCATCGGGAGTTAGTACTGGAATCTGGCTGGAGTTAGTATTAGCAAGGTTGACTTCCCCTAAGGAGGAAAGTAATGATTTCTGTTGAGTTGGATAGGTTTGGAGGACCTCCAATACCGACATGGGTGCAGGGGACTATGACAAGTCATCGACCAGACTGTAATTATGTGCCTCCCTTGCCTAAGGTTTGTTGAGATTTCATCGTAACGTGATGCGGGGGATACGAATGCAAGGTTAATTGTTAGGGCATGAAATCATCAAGGGTTTTCCGGCTGTAGCTATAGATGATTCTGAAGTGGTGGGATTAGATTCAGGGGGTGCGCTATATTGACAACTGTGCGTTTGCAGAAGAATTTCTTCTTCGCTAGTGAGGAGGATATTGCGATCTGCCAAGTTTGTAGGGTTTTGATATTGTCCCATTTGTGGTGGGGCAAGATGCATCTCCTATTGGGTATTCATCACACCTTGCTGTGGAATAGGGTTTTGCAATATAGTCGAGGGTGGTTGTTGCAGATACTGTTGTGGGGCCTACTTAGGGGCAAGTGACATTGGAGGACATAGTGCGTTCATGGAGTCTTTCATCCTTTTGAAGTCGGCAATTTGGGGGAAATGGTGAGTATAATGACCATGATCACCGCAAAGAGTGCAAGGGAAGTTTGTTCGGAGGTTGTTGTTGTTTTTGTTCCCTTGGTGTTTTTTGTTGTTGTCCCCTTGGGGGTTCTAGTTACCTTGGTTTTAGTTTCCCCCATCAGGTTGGTTTTGTTGGGGGATATTTCCCCCTGGTCCTGAGTTATTATTGTTTCAGTTTTTCCCTTTTGTCTTGGAATTATTCGGCTGTTGGGACGGATTTGTTGTATTCAAATGTTCAAATGCATAAAATTGTTGAATGGGAGAGGGTTGAACAAAGTTAACGTCGTCGTGTGGTTGTCCTTATGGAGGAGAAACATGCTGTGGAGGACCAGGAAATGGAAAATATAGATTGTTTTGTGGAAACGATCCGTAGGGAGAATAGGAAGGCATAACACTTTCACTAGTGTTCAAGTTATAAGTTGAGGTAGAAGGGGTACCTGAACTGGGTTGATAAGTCGAGTGCATGATGGGTGTCAGTAAGGGTCCACTCATGGGTGGAGGGAGAGAAACAGGGTATGGTTGTTGGTAAAGGAGAGGAGGGTAATAAGATGAGCCTCCATATATCGGTGGATATTGGGGTGTACCATACATAGGTGGTGGTTGGATGTACGAATTGTGGTGTGTTGTCATACCAATCAATCCATCTACTACATGAGACATCCCAGGTTTTTCCTGGCAAGGATAGAGACGAGCAATTTGAGAAACCAATTGACAAGTTGTTATTTGGTGGTTTATTCTTTGTATAAAATACATCACTGATTCCATTCGTGAATGTGGTCAGCGATATGCATAGCTGAATTTTGTTTGCACTCAGATAAAATTTATAGACCAGTGTCATGAAGAACTAGTAGTTGAAAGAAGGACAAAAATGCTTTGGCCAAGGATTCAAAAGTCACATGGGACCTTGATTTATCGTCTACATACCATTTGGTTGATGGATCAGTGAGTGTGCACTGAAATAATCTTAATCGGATGGATTCATCCATGATGTTGTTCTAAGAGAACCATAAGTGGAAGGTCATGGCATGGTTGGCGAGATCTTCCCCCGATTTTCATTCAAACTTGGGAATTTTTGAAGGTAGTTTGGTAGGCATATTGGGTCATGTCGGGTCATGCAATATAGGGTCATTTGTGAGTTTACTCAAATCAAGAATGTTGAGGGATTCCAAATATGGCATGGGGGGTGGCGGTGGAGGATTATTTCCCACCATGGTGTGAGTAAGTAGTGGACCTGACCCTTGTGGGGGGTTAGGTGGGGTTGTACTTCTCCTTTGAGAAGAAGTTTTCCCTCCACCTCTTTGTGAAGGAGATATAGTGGATGGATGGACTTGGGAAGTGGACCCAGGTAAGGTGGAACCAAGAAAAGATGATCCAAAAATAGTGGTACTCACATGGGTGTGATATGGTTGAGTCGATGAGTTGGAAAGATTAGGAAATCCTCCTAGGATAGGAAGTAGATTTTTCAAGCATATGGAACGACGAAGATTTTGTGGGTCCCCTATGGTGTCCGAATAACAAAGTGAATGTGTGCAAATGGTGATGAGAGCAATAAATGAATAAGAGACTTGCATAATTTTTATCTTCACAATATATCTCACAATCACATGTAATCAAATTAGTATCATACATAAATCAATTGAAAATAAGAATACATGTGGGTAGGTGGATTTTGTCTGCGCGGGCGAACAAAGAAAACAAATTCTTGTGTCTTAAAAATACGTAACTTCCTTCCGCTCAAATAGCACTGGACCTTCCAATAACACTCAACAGTGGGGTCTAAAGCCACCAGAAGAGGAACTAGTGAAGGATGAATCAATTAGTTATAATGAGGGGTAGAGGGTCCATATCCCAAAAGATATGACGATATTTCCCAATAGCCACACAAAATCTGATCAAGGTGCAATTGCAGCCCACAATTGCCACCTGGGTAGATTTCCTAAATTTGGCCACTAGGTACCTTGGTCAAAGTCCGACATTTAGATTTTCGGCCTCATAAATGGGTCACAGGATGGATCCCTTCCAAGAGTTGGGTGATCTAAGGGGGACGCACAAAACAACTAGACCTCAGCCTTAGACCCTTCACAAGTATCTCCCTGCCTTATGGTGTTAGGAACACTTGACTCAGAGGATTTAAAAGTTCCCTATTTGTCAACTTCTAATGTTTGAAGATGTGAGAACCAGATAACGGGGGGTTGTTTGGGTGCCTACCCATGAGATCCTACCTATACTAAAAAAAATTGCACCTCCTATGGAGAAACACTTAGTGAGTTTTTTAGAAAATTTTTAGAAGTGGTTGGTTGAGAGATTGGGGGTGTGAGCTAATCTTGTTTGAATAAAGTGGGTGTGGATAATTTCTTCAAGAAATAGTGGGACATTTCCAAATTCCTTTGGGGAAAACCTACTTCAACATCCACAATTCAAGATGAAATTATGTGCATGAGTAGTGACTTTGTGTGTGAGAAAGTGATAACATGTGCCAAATTTTTAATAAGTTAGGTGTCAATTGGCAACATGTAGACTGCCTGTGGTCCTTACAAATATTGATTACCTATCTTACTAGATGTCATTGGTACAACCTTGCGGAATTTTAAAATCCCTAAAGAACTAACATGTGGACATATGGGTCCTTACCAATCCTTTAAATTCCCTAATGTGTTTTACACTAAGAAATCTTCAAAAAAATATCCTAGATTGTAAGCATGTGGGCATATATGGGCCCGTTACTTTAATATTTAAACTCTCCTAGTGATGTAAACTAAGAAAGTAATTTCAAAAAATATCCTAGTTTTGCAACATGTGGGCATGTATGGGCCCTTAAAAATTTAAGATGTTTTGAAAAAGAAACTAAGAGGAGCCCTAGGGGGGATTTTTCCTCTCCTAAATATTTTGTTAAGGGAGATGATATGTCCTCTTAATCACTTTTCATATTCTCAAGATTGCTCTATGGTACGAGAGAAGAGCATACTTAATGATTAAAGTTTGATTTATGGTCCCGTTGCAAGTGTTTTTATATGTGATAGAAAAGAATCTCAACTTAACTTTTACAATCAAAACAAGCCATCTATGTGGAAACCAAAGAAAAATAGGAGAAATGTGGTTCTTTTTAACCCCCTAAGTGCCTATTTTTTGACTAACCTTTCATGTGGGAAAGGAATCTAAGTGGAGTGCATTTACCATTTGTATAAAAGAAAGATTATGAAGGCTAGGGGCCTTCAAAACATCACAAAACCTCTTACAATTTTGAAATTTTGGACATATGCATGGGTTATAGTTTGGATAGAGGCACAGTGGGCACACAATTCATAGAGAACCAAGGAATTCTTGGTGCAGAGTCTGTAGAGAAATGAAGTGTTGTTGGCGCACAATGCTCGGAATGCACGTTTGTGGGATGAAACACCCACACACTTTCTGATACACATCGGGGGGGGGAATTTAAGTGCAATTCTCCTCCTCCATCTACAAACTTAGCTCTTAACAGGTAAGGCTAGGCTGGTTATGATCCCTGTAAGGAAAATGGGTAAAAACAAAGTGCTCTAAAAGCCCAAATAGAGAGGAAATTGATACCTTATCCCCAGTATGGTCACTAGTCTGTTGTGTCTGTTTCGTCACTTGAGTGAGAAAAACAATGGAACTTACAAGTCTAATTGGGTTTGCTAGACAAGACATAGGTTAGTTAATGAGTTAAATAATCCAAGAACATGAAATAAACAAGCAAATAAACCAAAAACAACTAAGGAAATAAAACTACAATGCATAAGAAACTTTGAACCAAAATCAATCAACCAAATGACCAAGATTATGCCACCAATGGATAAATATATTAGCTGGAAAACACCGTAGAGAAAGGAGGACTTATGGATCCCCTCGTCCTCCTTGGGAGGGCTCTTAAGTTCCATATTTGAGAGGTCTTCTTACAATCATAAAAAATAAATCAAATGGTGAAGAAATCCAAGCCTATTCCCTCAAGAGTTGAGTGGAATAGATTATTGGAATGTTGCTAGAATACTCCAAGAAGAAAAGAGGTTTCTTGAGGGAGGATTAAGGAGACATAACAATACTATGAAATTCTTAAATTCTTAGTGCACCCATGGCATCCATTTATAGCATGTCTTTGAGGAAATATCCAACTGGTTCTTAGTGTGGACAAGGGGACCTTTAGGACACCCTTAGGTATTTGACCAACCCCCCATTCAGATTCAACTTATATTTGAGGGTCAAAACAAGTTGGGAGTTGGTACATAAGTGGTTGAGGGGCCGAAAAGAACCATAAGTGTGTCGTTCACAGGAGTGTGTGTTTTTTCTTGTACATAATCACGCATATGGCACATTGTGTGCTCTATGGGCTTCTTTGGCCCGTGCATTATGCATGCACTTCCTTTAGTGATTCATCACATGTCAATTTTTGTCCAGTTTTATAGTTTTTTCCTCTTGGAAATGCATCTTTGGTGCTCCAGGTGAACTAATATGTGTTTGTACATGTTTCATTTTTGTAACCATTATTTTCATGCAATGTTGCGGATGAAATTTCAGTGATAACAATGTGAACCAATTGTATAGGACTATTGTGTGAGAGGAATACTATGTGAATCCAACTGCAGATGGAGTGCTTAGTTGGAGGAGTATTAATTCTAACATGTCATATTTAGATACTGGAGTAGAAAATTGGCAACAAATATTGCATGAAGCCTCTACTAGGAGGTGCACCATATTTACACAAGCAGTAAGATCGGTTGGGACAAAAGTAAGACAATTTCCCACATTTACTGAAGAGGACAATTTAGAAAACTTTCGGACAGAGTTAGAATCAGAGGTTTTGGATAGTCAAATATTATTAATGTTGGATATGTCACTAAGGGACACACTTGCACGATGGTAGAGTGCACATAAGAAGGTGATTTAGGACTGGTATCAACGTAAGTGACTGATGCACATAAGATTTGATAGGATTTAGCATGATAGACCCTTATAGAAGTATGATGGAAGAGGGAGACCAAGAAATCACATAAATGATTGTGTCACTAACTAGAGATTGGTACCACTAGGGGAATGGATGCATTACACTATTCATACATTAGAAGGGATACCTAGTAACTGGTACAAGGAGTAGGAACTACACAAAGAAACTATGATTTGGGGTGCAATGCAACAAAACTTTATTAATACTTTTGCATTTGAAAGTGAGAATCCATGGGTGGATCTATCATTACAAAGAATTAAAGGGAATATGCTTGAAGAATATGGGGTATATACATTGATAGTAGACATAAATTACATAAAAGAAACACTTTAACAATTATTTTATTGTTACCATGTCGCAGAGGATGAAGAAGTAGAAGACAATCCACGTAACATACAAATATTAGAAGGGAAAGGAGAAAGAGGGTTGGAAGGACCTCTGTTACAATCAGAAAAATTTACTGTAGCTATGAATATTAAAAAGGTCAATATTTAGACTGAAGAGAAGCCCAAGATAGCCAACATTGGGGATTACTGGGACAATGAGACAATAGAAAAAATAACTGAATTACTATGTGAATATAGTGATTTGTTCCCAACCACATTTTCATAGATGAAAGGGGTAGCAGGAGAACTTGAGGAAATGAAGATACCCCTCAAACCATAGGCAAGACCAGTTAGACAGAGACCATACATATTAAACCCCATCTATAAGAAGAAGATTAAGGTATAACTTGAAAGAATGTTAGAATCGAGAATCATAGAGACCGTGGAAGAATCAGAGTGGATTAGTCCAATGGTGGTCCAGGAAAAGAAGACTAGAGGGATTAGGATATGTGTGGATTTGAGGAAGTTAAATGATGCATGTGTACATGATCCTTTTCTTACTCCATTTACAGATGAGGTTTTAGAGAATGTGGGAGGACATGAAGTGTACTCCTTCACACATGGATTTTCAGGTTACCATCAGATCAAGATTTCTCTAGAGGATAGGTACAAAACTACATTTACAATAGAGTGGGGGTCATATCAGTACATAGTAATGACATTTGGTTTAAGGAATGCACCAACAATATTTTCCAGAGTAGTAGTAGCTGCATTCAAGGATTTTATACATTAAATTTTAGAAGTTTAACTGGATGATTGGACAATATTCAGTTTATTGAAGGACCATACAGAAATTTTGAGGTTAATGTTAGAAAGATGTAGGAAATGTTATATCTCCTTGAACATTAAGAAATGTATATTCGGTACACCATTTTGCATCCTACTTGGACACATTATATGAAAACAGGGATTTATAGTAGACCCTACAAAGATTGTTGCTATTGTCAATTTACCACCACCTAAGTCAGTGCGCCAGTTGAGAGAAACATTGGGCCACACATGGTACTACAGGAAATTCATAAAGGGATATTAAAATATTACTGTGCCCATGGAGAAGTTACTGAAGAAAGACATTAGGTTTCAGTGGAATGAGGAATGCCAAGAGAACTTTGACATTCTGAAAGAGAATATGGTGACAACACCAATTCTGAGCTTTTCAAATTGGACAAAATAATTTCATGTGCATGTGGACACTTCATCCATTGCACTTGGAGTAGTTTTGGCACAACCAGGTGAAGGAGATATTGATCACCCAATATCTTTTTCTAGTAGAAAATTATCAGATTCTGAGAAGAACTATAATACTAAAGAAAGGGAATGTCTAGATATGGTATATGCCTTGCAAAATTTCAAAGATTATTTATTGGTTCAACATTTTAATACGTTTACTATCATTTCGCCTTGAAGTACCTAGTTAACAAGCCATAGTTGGGGGGGATGATCTGTAGATGGTTGTTATTTTTTCAGGAATATGATTTTGAAATCATAGTAAAACTAGGGAAGATGAATGCAAGACAAGATCATCTATCATGAATTACTAATGGATGGGAACCAAAGAACTTGGAGGAGAATTTTCTTGATGCTAACTTATTTTCTGTTCAAATTGTTGATGATTATTTTGCTGACATTGTTGGATTCTTGAGAACAAGAATGGCTCCCAAGGAATTTAGTGTCACGCAGAAAAAACATTTGGTAGTGCACGTTGCATACTATAATATGATTGCAGGTCATATATACAAGTTAGATGCACATGGAATTCCGAGAAGATGTGTGATGGAGCATGAAATCTCCATTGTGTTAGCAGAAGCACATGAAGGAAACACTATAGGGAACTATGCAGGAAAGCCTATAGAATAAAATGTGTTGCACATAGGATTATGGTTGTCTACAGTACTTAAGGATGCTAAGGAATACTGCCAGACCTGTGATGTATGTTAGAGGGTGGGAAAACCATCCAGAAGGGATGGAATTCCACTTATGCCCCAAGTAACTTTACAAGTGTTTGATAAATGGGTTGTGGATTTCATTGGACCCATTAACCCACCTGTAAGGAGGTCAGGAGCCAAATACATCATCACTGCGAAAAAATACTTAAAAGGATGGGCAAAAGAAGCCCCAGTAAAGGATTGCAGTGTAGAAATTGTAGCCAAGTTTCTCTTTGAGAACGTGGTGACCAAATTTGGATGTCCCAAAATTTTGTTGAGTTATCATGTAACTAATTTTATTAACAGTACAATCATACCTATGACATAAGAATTTGAGATACATCATCAGAAGAGAACACCTTACCATCCCCAGGAAAATGGTACAGTAGAAGCTTTTAACAAGATTTTAGAAAATGCATTGACAAATATTTGCAATGTGAATAGGGATGATTGGGATTTGAAGGTATCAACAATGTTATGGTATTATAGAATACATACAATAATATTACATGATAGACACCATTCAGACTGGTGTATGGGAAGGAAGCATTGGTCCCATTGGATTATTTAGTACCTAGTCTGTGCATTGCAACAATCACCAACATGAAAGAAGAAGGTTATCCACAAGAAATATTGGATCAACTGATGGAGTTGGAAGAAGACAAAATTTTAGCAGGATTTCACCAGGAAGTACAAAAAGCGAAGGACAAAGATTTGCATGATAGGAACATAAATAAGAAAGGATTTAAGGAAGGATATCTAGTTCTCCTCTATGAAAACAGGTATCTACAACACCCTGGAAAGTTCAAGATGCATTGGTTAGGGCCTTATCAGGTAGAGGCCATCACAAATGGAGGTATTGTGCAACTGAAAGATATTGCAGGGAAGAATCTCAAAGGACTGGTAAGTGGCAGTCGACTGAATCCGTATCAAGATAGTCAACTTAACAACCTGAGGTGAAAAAAGAGAGAGAAGGTATGGTTGTACATATTGTATATAGTAGATGTTAGAAGAAAAAGACAGAATCCATAAAAAGAAGAAATGTAGTAAAAAGACAAAAAGATAGGAGAATATTAGAGGTTTTGATGTAATAGAATTTTTAGCATTAACAATGCACCGCAGAAAAACCAGTGTTGAAGACACTACGTGCTGAAAAGTAGTTGAAAGATACAAAAAGTGTAGCGCGTAGGAAAAAGTGAAAACTTTGAGTGCGGAACAACTGTCAGTACGTCGTCCTGCCTATAAAGTCAGAAAAAGGGGGTAAATGCAGTCATTTGTGTTTGTTTCTAAGGAGAATAACGAAGAGCGAAATTTAAGTGTGAGAGATTGAGAATTTGGAAGATCGGGTTGAGAATTATAGATCGATAGTTCAAATTTTAGCAGGATGTCACCACCGAGAGTTGGAGTGCTAAGTAGGGCCAGAAAAAACACGAGAATCAACACTTAGGCTATGAAAAAAGGGACAAAGAACATGCCAACAATTGTGGATGACCATGAAATTCATACGCTAGAGTATGAGCCTACTACCATGCAAGTGGAGGAGGAACAAAACCCATCACAAGAGG
>SNQJ01S0245945.1:0-13159 GCA_010110895.2 Picea sitchensis | reverse complement strand
GGACTGTTGGCTTGCTGGAGCAAGGAACAGAGTGTTCTGGACTGTGGCTTTTGATCAGGGGAGGCACCGGGTTGCTGGAGGTTTTGGGCACGGGGGCCAGGATATCCGTAGATATCCTGGAGCTAGGTCGTTTTCCTAGTTGGTAGGGTGGATATTAGTTTTGGGCAGTTTTTCTGTGTCTGTGGCAGGACTGGACTGTGTAGCAGAGAGCAAGGTAGCAGGTAACATAAATTAACATCAGAACCAGGTAATTTTTCAAGTTATGTATTTATTTCTTTCTGCCATGAATTCAATATTTATTGATAAATCTAAGCTACTGAAGTTTCTGTTATGAAAATCAATATTATGCTTGAAAGTTATTGTTTCAGTTTATTTCATAAAATGTTTATGAGACTTAATGAAGTTTAGAAATATATGGGCATTACACATCATAATCAAGTATAAATGTTTTAACATCAGAAAAGTCCAGATCACTTGCGAGCAAGTGTCCTCAAATAATAAGTTTTCTCAGTGCGCCAGAGCGGGATGTTACACGTTTCACGAAATAGGAATTAAAAATCACAGCCTTGATAATTGTGAATACATTACAACATGTATGAGTTTAACAACGATGACGTTCATGATGTGAAATCTCTTTGTATTGAGTTATTTACGAATAAATGAATTGTTGTTTTTAGACATGCTAAGAAAAGCGAATGTCATCTTGATCGCTGCCTAGAATTCACATATCAAAATTTTAAATTATTATCTAAACAATCAACTGACCCAACGAGTATTCTTGTATGTTGCCCCTTCGATTTAGTAGCTCGATTTGATTATTAACTATGTCTTGTCCTTGAATTTTCGCTATGGCTGCATGAGATTGGTGTAATCATTTTCTGTTATATTATAACTAGTAATGGAGTATGATGCCCATCTTACTTCTTCAATATGACCAGTTCTTTTTAAAAAGCCCATATTTTCGTTTTGTTTATGCACTTCATTTTCCGTGTGCGCTCTCCTCTTCTTGGATTGTGGGCTTGACATTTTGGACCATGGCTCTTCCCTTAACACCTCATGTTTGAGATTTATTGATGATTGGTATGTTGATTTGGGTGTTGCCCAACTAATGAACAACCCAAAAAATTGTTTGTTGTTTATTTCTTTTATTTTATCTACATCAGAAATTGATTACTCCCTTAAATATTATTGAGCATTGAACCTACCTTCACATTTCTACATCAAATGAGGAACTCGGTATTAATTGTTGTCCATTTGTTAAGTTTTTCATTTTTTCTCCCTGTAATTTTTAATTCAATTTTTTTTGAAAATTAGTTCTGTATCAAGGGTCGGAACAAGGGTCGGATTAGGTGTTGGATCCAGGACCAGATTGAGTGTCGATTGGGATTGTGCACCGATTCAATGACTAGATTGAGGTGTGCAACTCTATTTCATAACTCTGTTCCTTAGCACCTTATGTTTGAGTTGGGTTGGGCAAAACTCTAATGAATTTATTGACACTTACAAACCCTTATTCGTGTTCTAATTTCTGAATTATATTTATGTTTACAATGTTCCATATAGTTCTGAATATAATTTCTGATTCGAAAAGAAATCTAGATTCGCTGCTCATTTTGGTTTGAGAAATATGAACTTTTATTTTTGTTTTTCTCATAGGGAGATTTTTGTGTTGATTTTATTAAGTGGAATCAATTTGTAGTGCAAGATTGAACTCACAACTTGATATATCTTTAAATCGTTCTTACTGATCTTGGATTGTCTTGGTTAGTTCCTTTGTTTCATCCTAAATTTTATTTTCCTAGGTTCTTGTTTTTAGCCTTGGGAATCTTGAACGATCTCCTCTTGTGCCTTGAACCTTTGCCTTTATCAGCTTGCAATTCCTGTCACTTTCAAATCCTCTACTCGTTGTTTGTGGAGTTTAATTTAAGTTACCATAATTTAGTGTTGGATTGAGGGCTAGATTAAGGTATGGATTGAATGTTGAATTGTTATGCACACCGGTTCAGGGGTTGGAATAAATTCTGGAACTCCTTCTTTTGTTTCTTTACTCGGAGATGTAATTTAGCATCTAATTATCTATTAATTGTTATTTACATAAGATTGGTCTTCTCTTAACTTCTTTAATGAATTTTGAGATAGCAATTGCATTCTTATTTATGGTTGAATAAGAAGTGGTCTTCCTTTAGTTCTTTTAAAATGGATTTATAAATCAACTTGTGTTCTTTAGTTTATTGTTAAATAAAACTTGATCTTCTTTAATTATCCGTATATATGGATATGAAAGATAACATGTAAACTATCTTAATTAATTCTTAAGTATGAGCTGAACTTGTTATAGTTTCTTTGCAATGGGAATGTAAGGTGGCCTTGGAATCTGTCCATATTGCTTGTTATGATTGATCCTCTTAGTTCTTTTAAATGGATGTGTAAGTCGTCGACTTCTTATTAATTGTTTTATGTTGATTCTTATTTGTTTTATAAAAATTGATACATAATGAAAAGTAGCATTTTATTTTAATGTATTGCTTAAGAAGGTTGATCTTCTTGTGGTTCTTATAATTGAATATGTAGTTTTAGCTTTCAAATTACTTACATATCCTTAGAAGATATTCCTTAATATGAAGGTGCATAGTTGAACTACATGAGGCTAAGATTGTATTTATGCTCCTTTGGTTTTATTATTCTTTATGTAATAGCCTCTTACTCATTTGCACTCCTTGTTGCTTAAGGATTAATTCAGCATAGTGGATTACTGAGGCACCATGAATAATTGATGATTAAGTATGATTGATTAATCTAAGTTGATTTACAGTTTATGAATGGATTAGGGGAATTAGATACCTCCTTGTTCCTCATAACAATCGTCAGTCATACCTCCTTGTTCCTCAAAACAGTCGCCAGTCCTGAGACCTTAAATGGTCAAAATCAATCGGATGAATCTTGTACTTGAGCGTTGCTTATGTGTCTTGGAGGTCCTAACCATGCAGGATAGGTTGGGTGGGTAGTTTCCTTATGATTATGTTGATTTATTGATAATGGTGTGGATTTCAAATGAACTTGATGAAATTGCTTATGTATTGATTAACCTATGACGTGTCTCTATGAATTATGTTAATGCGTTGATGAGCATTGTTATTAATTATGATGGTGTGTCGTTGGAGATGCTATTAATTATGTTGTGACGATTTTAATTTCCTAATGCAATTTTTTTTTAACCTTTTGTACATCGCCAATTGTTGTCATAACGGAGGGGTTGCCGCATTTAATAACAAAGAACAACTTACTAATCATACATTGAAAATAAAAAAATGATTTTTGGATTTCATGACATTAATCATTTGCAAATCAATAATTTTTTATTCAATAATTAATATATTAATCACGAAATATACCAAACATTGTACTATTGAAAATATCTCATATATTGATAACACAAAACTCTTTTAAAATTGCTAGAAATTTTCAATCACATTTAATATATATCTAAAATGTGTTACATATGATCTACAAATGCCTACAATTCATGTCTTTGTAATTATAAGTATTTGTAATAATATAGATCTTTTCATCATCACATAGATTGCTTTCCTTGGAGTTGTCCACATAATCGTGTTTTTACAATTACAAATACCATTAAATACAATGTTTCAAAACATTTATTCAAAAATTTTGTTTTTCATAAACAACTTACTATCAAAAACATCAAATGCTTTTAATAATAGTATAAACTACCATATATTGATAATACAAAACTCGTTTAAAATTGGTAGAAATTTTCAATCAAATTTAATCTATATATAAATTGTGTTACATATTATCTACAAATGCTAGTAATTCATGTCTTCATAATTGTAAGTCATTGTAATAATATAGATCTTTTCATCCTCACATAGATTTCTTTCCTTGGAGCCGTCCAAAGAATTGTGCTTCTACAATCACAAATACCATCAAATACATTGTTTCAAAACATTTTCCCAAGAATTGTGTTTTTCACAAATTTCATTGTACAAAAATATTTCAACATTAGTAAACGTTAATAAATACATAGGATTCATATATATTGGACTTCTTTACATGGAATTATAAATCAATACTTATAATTATTATTTATTAATTAATTATTGTTTAGATGGAAATACTATAATAAGATTGAAATTACTATTGAATTTATTAAGCACAATTAATATAACAATAAAAATAAGATGATCTTATTAACCATATAAAACATTTTCAACGTATAAAATATTAGTAAAAAGTATCAATTACCTTATTTAAAATAGTTTCAACTTTTTTACAATAGACCTCACATCATTGATATTGTTGGTGTAGTAAGCATGACCACTAGTGATTTAACAAGTATGTGTCATTCACATCATCATAATTATAACCTTTTGTAAGAACATAGTTCCCTTCATCATTACAAATATGTTTTTTCTTTCGAAACATTTATAATCATTGTGTTTCTAGCATCATAGGCACCCTTAAAGATCTTCCAAATGTTTTGTAAAGGTTTGAGATATACATATGAACTGCCAATACCAACGTCACCCTTTTTAGGTATCATGTCAGAATTATCTTGTGTTAGAATGAATTTAAATTGCTCTCTTTTCAACCTTGTTCTTTCATATAAAAATGAAAAATACTCATTCACACTTTTATGTTGTGTTGATGTACATAGACCAACCTCAAATATGCAAAGTCATCATTCAATGAATTCTCCAACCCTTAAGTGTATGATATGAGTCTTTGTACTTGTATAAATCTTTGAATTTTTTGGCAATGTCTTGTTTTGTAATGATCTTTTATGAATTCTGTGTAACTAGACTTTATTCCTATCAAATATAATCTACAATTTATTTAATAAATCTCTTGTATCTAGAAGTAAAGATATGCAACAAAACTAATTAATATTGTCATTTGTACATTGTAATATTATTAAGTAACTTTGATACAAATATGATATACAATTTTTAAAAAAATTGTAATATCCTTTACATATTATTCAAATTTTGTTGTTAATAATCAATTTGTAAAAATATATATAATTATTCTTATCATTCTTATATAAAAAATATTGAAATAAAGTTTAAAAATATAGTAATATTGACACAATCGATATATTATTTAGTGATAAAAAAATCATTAAATTACAAATGATGAGGGATAATGGTTTTGAATATTTTTTAACAATACCTCATTTTTGAAGAGACGAAAAACAAAAAAAACCAATTTTTTTTATTTTTTTTTATTTTTATTTTTATTTTTATCTCGTTCATATGAACCATCTAATGAACAATTTGATGACAATTTGAACAATTGTTGTCACTTTTGTCTTTTGAATGGAATTGAATTCCATTTATAAACAATATGTTTGATTTTTTAATTTTTTTTATATGTATGCTCATATTAAATAAATATGTCTTCCATTCTTTTCTTGTAAATATGTAGTATTCCCCCAATATATCCATACATTAGTGAATGGTATATATTATATATACATTGTTGGAGAATCCAAATAAATATGAATTTTTCAACTTTCACCAATTAAATCTATTCATGAAGTATTTTACATATGTGAAATCTAAATATGCAAACCACAAAGCAATGTCAAAATGGTTTTGTGCAAAATTAATAAAATAAGATTAAATATTTTTGTGTAATAATGGTAATAATTATGCACAAAATCAAGTTGACATTTATATTTTGATGTTGTTTGGGTAAATCTTGGAACTTCAAAAGAAGACTGGAAATGATAAATATATATAATAATAAAAGGAAGCAATAACATATATAGATCATTAAATTAAAAAATATAAAATTTTAAATAAGAAATAAAATATGTAATTATGTAAATAATATTAGTTTTTATAAATATAGTAATTAAATTAAATAAAGATTTGACAATTTTGAAATTAATTTTTATTGATGTTTATAATCTATTACATATTTAATTCACAATCATGACACTATGTTAAATTTGGAGAAATCCCTAACATCCATTGTTGTGTTTAACCCAAAAAATTGATTCGGCATACTGCTTACAAGTTTTTAACATTCAAGTTTTTAACATTTCTATTTTCATTATATTTAATATATTTATCGGTAGAACGTATAAATTTAGTTTTCTTTTAAATAATTTTATTTGTCAATAAATTTTCTACATATAACCCTCCCATAGCTTTCACTTTTGGTTGACCAAATTTCAATTTAGAATGTGTTAAGACATAATTCCAAGAGTTAAGGGTAAATGGTTGCAATTGATACAATTTTGACTTGTATTTAAATTGATTGTCTTGGTCATTAGATTCATATCTTTCCTTTTCCTTTTGAAAGGATTTTTGAGAAAAAATCATTCTATTATATTATCAACAAAATCTCATTTTTATGTGAATCTCCACAAAGCAAGGGTTTGTGTCATATATTACATAATATATATTTTTATAGACTTTGAAGGACTTATGAAGAATTATTACATTCGTTTTACCTTGGTTGGATTTGGTAATGACATATTAACAATAAATCACACTAGAGCTAGTGGCTCCTACTCCTTTGAGTTCCATGCTAAATTGGACTATTTAAAGAACAATATTTTTTAGATATTATTTATAAATAAAATAAATATAAAATCTACTATCATAACGAAATAGAGTTAGGTTTTTGTAACCTTCTCTTTCTTTGTTTTGTTCTAGCATGGAACTATCTTTTTTTTAAGGCTTCTTGTTTTTATCGTCATCCCTTACAGATAAATAAAGGTATGCATTCCAGATCTATACCCATTGAAAACAATTTACCATCTTTAATATTTAAAGAACATTGATTCAAACATATGAATTCACATTCTTTCTATTCCTCACAATTTCTCCTAATCATCTAAAATTGAATTGTCATTCATAGTATAATGTCACCACCTTCATCATTTCAATTGAATTTTCCATACTCATTAGAATCTTCTTGTTAATCATTGCCACCTATAATTATAGTTAAATATGTTATTATATCAATCCCCTTTTGTGGATTGATCATGACAGGCATTGTAATTGACCAAATCCCCTTTTGCGGATTGGTCAAACCCTAATTGTATTATGAAAATTAAAAAGTTGACCCCCATCCCTAATTAAAGTGGTTTTAACCACTAAGAAGACAAGTCGGCCATACCTAGTGAAGAGACACCTTTCCAGCGCCTGCCAGCTTGTATAAATAAAGGAAGCCAACACCTCATTATCACACTCATTCATTCACTCATCAAGTGTGCAATTTTGGTGGCTGCAATTGGAAGAAGAAGGAAGAGATAGGCACATTGCTCAGTGCTGGATATTCTCTAGTGTTTTGGTTTATTGTCTTGGCATTGTATTGGCTATCTATATTAAGGAAGTTTTGTTGGGTTTTCTCCCCCATGAGGGTTTCCTAGGATAAATGTTGTGTATCTTGTGATTATGTTTCTCTCATTGATCCTACCTATGATATGGTTATCTAGTAAATTGAAAAGAAACCTAATAATAGCTCAAAAATTAACATGGTATCAAAGCTAAGTTGAAGAGAGCATATTTCACTAGATAAAGAAAAAACGTCACTATTGTTGTACAAGAAAATTAGGTCTTTTTGTTGAAGAGGAATATCAGCCTAAAAACCATCTAGAAAAGTGTGCCCTATCCTAGGGAAATCTTTGGAATCTTGAGCGCACCTTTTCAGTGGTTAGATACTCCGAAAATTCAAACCCTAGTTTTGACTGGTACCAGAAAACCAGAAGTACTACAAAACCAAAAAAACAGGAAACCAGAACCAACACCAGAAGTACCAGTCCAAATTTTAAGGGGAAAAACTTGAAATTTTTGAAATCTAACAGCTCCAGCAAACTCTCCTCAGCCCAGTGCATCTAGTCCTTGGATTAGAATTTCAAAATTTGAAGTTTGAAA
The DNA here is from genome assembly GCA_010110895.2 of Picea sitchensis. NCBI lineage: Eukaryota > Viridiplantae > Streptophyta > Pinopsida > Pinales > Pinaceae > Picea > Picea sitchensis. Next base: position 5,246 of record SNQJ01S0245945.1, on the reverse strand, counting down.
AATTAGGGTTTCCTCATGAAACCCTAAGTTGCAGTTGCAGTACCAGTTCCTTCATTCCTGTTGAAAAAAATGTTTTTGTGAAGTGTTGGGGCTGTGTTTTATTGTCCTAGTGCACCATACCCTAGCAAGATACTATCAGAGGTATGTACTTACATATGTTTAAAATGCATTATTATTCTAAAGGGTACTTGCAGGAGAAGGGATATTTTGTCATAGATCCAAAAGGATCTTAGATCCAACACATTCAGAGGAATAATTCACCCCAGGTTTGATCATCTTGATATGCATATATTTGTTATGAAATTATTTTGACCTTATGAACATCTGGGGGGTATTTTGAAGTTATTACCATCATACTAACCTTTGGTCAAAATTAAATACAAGGTATTAGATTGAGATTAGAGTTTATTCTCTAACTTAGACTTCTGTCAAGATAGCATATTGTCTTAGTACAGAAGACAGGTTGAAGAAAGCACTTGCCATCTTGAGTGAAGGAGACTTGGAAGAAAAGAAACACATTCATTCTTGAGGACAAGACTTCAAGTTCTAGGTTTGATTGATTAAAGTTGATAAGACTCAAATTTGCACATGATAAATTTGATAACTACCTCATTACAAGTAAGCACTATAGTTGAGATAACAGTCTTTGAAAAGTATTATACTTGGTAGCATGTGAGCATATTGAGATAAATACTTAATGTAATCATTTACCAGATACAACTAACATATCCTCTAGGAGAAACTTCTTGTTTTGGTTCCAGGTTACCATGGATGAATGTTTGATCACAACACTAGAAGAGTGTTGATCTCATTTTGTATTGTATTTCTTACTTTTGATCTTTGTTTCAGACAGGTCACAAGTGATATCTCTAAAGGAGATATTGTGAGGATTATTCGTACTATTGTTTTATTTACTATTATCAAAAGAGTATTATTCTTGCTTGTTGTTTTGTTGACTTGTTTCAGGTCACAGGTGATAACCCTAAGGAATCTATAGTGAAGGTTGCAGAAGGCAACAATTTAGATGAGACATGAAAAAGACTATGTACATGACCATATACATCCATGTACCAAAGAAGATGAAGAAGAAGTTATTTTCTTGAAATCCAGTGTACCTCATATGGAGAATTGATGAACGAACATTAGAACAAGAACTCACAATAGAATTGTTCAAAGGATAATGAAGCCACCTTGACAAGACAAAGAATTTGTTTGAAATCTGACTCAACTTTTCATATTTAGACTTGGTATTCAACATCAAGTATACCTTGTAAGATATAGTCCTTATAGACTCAGAAGAAATCAAGAGTAATCCTGATCTCAGAAAGGAACAGATGAAGAGAAAAATTCCAGGACTGGGAGACAGATGCCATGAGAAGACTAGATCGTAACTTCAGAGACTCCTAGAAGATATGAAATCTCTTGGAAGGTTCCCTTGTTTGAGTGACAGAGAAGGAATCCAGTCAGAAAGACTGGGATATGGATTTTTCGTGAGACTAGAAGATAAGACAGTATTGACTTCCAAGATTGATCTAACATATCAAGCATGTTACAGATGTACAAATCTTGATCTGTGTCCAGAGGATTCTCCCAGGAAGAGGGAGAAGACTATGACAAGACACTTACTCTAGTAATTGAAGAAATAGTTCCAATATTCATGAAGACAACCAGAACAACCATGACTCATATATAGTATGAGATGCAGGGGGAGCAATCCCCATATTTAAAATTGAGTGGCGGTTGGTGCATTACATTAGTTGGGTCATGGAGACATGACAACAATACAAGATAGAGTTACCTCCATGAAAGAAGAAGAGCTACCTTCAGTATCAATTATTGAGCCACTCTCAGTTTTAGATGAAGTTGTTGCCATGATGGAGTAGACGAGTTACTCCCAAATTTCTGTAGTCACAGTGAGAATGGAACAACCATTCTCAGCTTCAGAGTAACTGCAGGTGTAGAGTCCCAGTTCCAGAAGGAACAATGCAGAAAGAGGAGAGGACATACTCTCAGGAAGTGAGATAGATAATGCTTTGTAGAAAGCACATAGAGATAACACATGATTGTGTAGATTAAGTTGCAGTTGAGAAATTGTACCAAGTGATGTGAAAGTTTGATTTGAAGTTGAAGACAGAAAGACTCACGTCTGCATGTTGAAGAAGACTCTGTACAAGTTGAAGCAAGCTTCTAGAACTTCATATGGCAGAATTGACAGTTTCCTAATGAGCTTGGGCTTTACCAAGAGTAAATCTGATTGTAACCTTTACCTCAAGGTTATGAATGATGAGCCAGTGATGTTGCTACTATATGTAAATGATGTATTCTTGACAAGATGAAGAAAATATTATCACAAATTGTAGAAGAAGCTTGGTACAAAGTTTGATGAAAGACCTAATGCATTATCTCTTAGGTCTTGAAGTCTGGCATAGCCCAAAGAAGATCTTCCTTAACCAAGGGAAGTATGCAGTTGAAATAATGAAGAAGTTTGACATGTTGAAATGTACATCCATGAGCACACCCATTGAAACGAAGTTGAAGCTCTTGGTTGATACCTTGTCAGAATTGGTTGATGCTACTTTGTACAGACAAATTATTGGTTTGATAATGTATCTGACAAATACCAGGACAAATATATGTTTTTCCTTGATTCGGTATTTGGTAGAGCCCATATGTGTTCACCTTGATGAAACAAAACATGTGATGAGGTACCTTAAGAGTATGTTGGATTTTGTTCTATGTTATGGTAGAGATTGTGACTTCAGATTGTATGGATATGCTGATTCAGATTGAGCTAGAAGTGTTTCTGATAGAAAGAGCACTTCAAGATGTTGTTTCTGTCTTGGGTCAACCATGATCTCATGGCAAAGTAGGAAGCAATCAATTTTTTCTCTCGGCACGATAGAAGAGGAATATATTGCAACATGTTCCGTTAGTTGTGAAGCCATATGGCTTTGGATGTTGTTGACATATCTATTTGATCCAGAGATGGAAGCCATCATGATCCTATGTGATAACCAGCGTTGTATAAATATGATGTGTTCCATGATGAGTCGAAGCATGTAGATATATCGTATCACTTCATTCATGATATGATGCATAGGGGAGCCTTAAAGCTCCAATATGTTGGCACAAATGAGCAGGTTGTAGACCAAGCCTCTCTCTCTTGTAAAGTTTAAATACTTTCGAGACAAGTTTGGTATAGTATGAAAGGACCTCCCTCGAAAGGGGGAGTAGTGTTGATGATACTATGGTATCCTGACCAATAGAGGGTAGCTCAGTTAGGATTTTATATCCTGGGGGACTGATCATCCCTGGACAGATCCCGAAGGTCCGTAAGGATGATTGTTAGAGTACTTGTGCATGTATATGCTATCTTTGGTCAATAGTGGTAGCTCCATTAGGATTTTCATAATCCTAGGGAATCTTATGATGCTTGGGCAGATCTCGAAGGTCCGGTAAGGAAGGTCTGTCAGAGTACCACGTGGTAGCTCCATTAGGATTTTATATCCTAGGGAATCTTATGATTCCTAGGCAGCTCCTTAGGAACTGTCAGAGTACCACAAAATGTTGTTGAACCTGCCTCATTATGTTGATCTATGATGTTGATGTTGTTCCATCCTTGTGCTGAAGATTTCCAGCTTTGTGCTGATGTTGTTGTGATGCCAACTTCATGTTAATGTTGTTGTGATGCCAACTTCGTGCTGAAGATTTCCAACTTCATGCTGATGTTGTTGTGATGCCAACTTTGTGCTGAAGATTTCCATCTTCGTGTTGATGTTGTTGTGATGCCAGCTTCATGCTGAATATTTCCAACTTCATGTTGATGTTGTTGTGATGCCAGCTTCATGCTAATGTTGTTGAGATGCCATCTTTGTGCTGAATATTTCCAGCTTAGTGCTGATGTTAATGGCGCCCCAACCTCATGTTGTGATGATGATGATGTATCAACCTCGTGCTGATGATGTTGTTGTTATTGATGATGTATCAGCCTCATGTTGTTAATGATGTTGTACCAACCTCGTGAGGTTGGTGATATTTTCATGCTATTGATGATGCCACTTCAAGTTCTTGCTAAAGATGATGATGATGATGTTATTCAACTTTCATGCTAAAGATGTTGATGATGTCACTTTAGCCTCATGTTGATGAGAATGATGATGCTACTCTAGCTCCATGTTGTGAATGATGATGATGAGAAAACTTCCAATGATTTATAGATATTACAGTAATTGTTCCAGATGTTGTTGATGTTTCTACCCTCTCTCTCTCATGATGATGTTGTATTGAGATGTGTCTGTAGAATACCCTTCTTGTTAAGGGGGAGTGTTGAAATATTGTAACTACAAAGTGTATTCTATTTATTATTGAGTTATTATTCATTATATCAATCCCCTTGTGTGGATTGATCATGTCGGGCATTGTAATTGACCAAATCCCCTTTTGCAGATTGGTCAAACCCTAATTGTATTATGCAAATTAAGAAGTCGCCCCCCAAGCCTAATTAAAGTGGTTTTAACCACTAAGAAGACAAGTCGACCCTACCCAGTGAAGAGACACCTTTCCAACGCCTTCCATATTGTATAAATAAACAGTACTACATTGGGTGCAAATTACGACGAAATATTACGACGATTTAGAATTTCGTCGTATTTTTTTTGTACTAAATATACTTTTTTTTTCGGGGTCCAAATGTTGGTCCCTCTAGTGACCAACATTCTAGGTTGGTCGTTTTAACAACGAATGTTGGTCGCTCTAGCGACCAACAAGGGCACGTGTGGGAATCAAACGGTCATTTGCGGCAAATCAATCATATATATATCCCAGTTACGACAAATTTCCTATAGTTACAACAATCATTTTCTACAATTGAAAAAATCATTCGGGTGTTCTGGTTTTTTTATGAAATCTTGATTTCAATTCTCTTTCAAGAAGAGAAACATTGAATTGATCAGACTCTACATAGCTGTGATTTTGAAGGTCAGTACTTAAAAAATTTCTGTGTGATTTAGTAATTTGGTGCTATTGAACTATTTTATGGTTTATTTTCACTCCTTATAAGGGTTTAGAGGAATATGTTATAGGCGCTAATTATGGATAAAAGATATATGTGTTAAGTGTTGATGGTAATACATACAAATATTTAGGGTTTATAGGGGATAATTCTTAGGGGTTATATATGCTAGGGTTTTAGTATTTAAGTGATGAAGACGTTATAGGTATTTGGAAATAATGGGTTATAACTATTA
>SNQJ01S0245944.1:0-30610 GCA_010110895.2 Picea sitchensis | reverse complement strand
TGTATCATAAAATACTTTAACTTCGGGATGAAGTTTCCTGAAGGGTGGGTGTATGTAACAACCCTAGTTAAATAGTTGCTTAAGGTTTGTCAAGTATAGTTAATTAAATAATTAACTATCCTAATGTGTATTAGTTAAGTAATGATTAATTAATTAATTATTGTTTAATATATATTGATTAAATAATTATTGTTTAATATATATTGATTAATTAATTAAGTGATTATTTAACACATTTAATGTTGAGTAACGAATTAAAGACTTAATAACTTTTAATTCATTATTAAGAAAACTTTACGTATGCAAGGATAAAGCATTGAATGGAGGGATAGGGCATTGAATGGAGGGATAGAGTATTGAATGGAGGGATAAGGTATTAAATGGAGGGATAAGGTGGGTGGCATTAAAGGATGGTAGGAGGCGGTGAATGGAGGGAGGATATGAGGGGGTAGAGACATTCAGGAGGAGGATTTTTTGAATTTTGGGGGGAAGGGGTGCATTTTGATAGCAGGGACTGTATTTTTCTGTTGGGGATATTTTTCTGGTTTGGAGTTTGGGAGGGTTGTTACAGGGGTGCACCAGGTTGCTGGGAGTTTTGGGCTCGGGGGCCAGGGATCCTCACGGAATCCTGGAGCTAGGGAACCGGATAGGCTCTATTCCTAGCTGGCAGGGAGGAAAGATTCATTTTTTGGGTAGAGCAGCAACGAGGACAACTGGAGATTGGGGAATTAGCATCAGACAGAGGTATGTATTTTAGTGATTATGTTGTGTTATGTGATGGTTATGTGATTTATTTTCATGATGTTAATAAATTTAATTTCTACTGAATGAATTATGGTTAAATGCTGAAAATTAATTTGTACAGAATAACATTTATCTACTCGCTATTTTTTTTAACTTGTGTTTTATAATGCTCTGTGGGGACAGAGACCTTACAACAAGTAATTGTCTTACCTACACCATACCAAACATTAAGTTGTCAATTTTTTATATTTTGGCTACTCCTTTTGATTATGATATGTTTATTTACAGTGACCTACATCTTTATAATAAGGTCAACATATTTATAATAATTACGTGATCATGTGTGTAGAGTATCAACATCATGATGACATAGATAACATCTTTGTAATAAGGTCATATGTGTACAAATGTTTTCTTTATATAATAACGACATATATACCTAACACACGTTTAGGGTGAGTGTTTATGTATCTTATTAGTCCCTGCTAAAGCATGGAATATAACAATCAATTACTATCATTTCACCGATCAGGGTTAAGTTTCAAGAGCAATTTCATATCTTTATCAATGAAAAGAGAGAGAGATTATAGCTACAATTGAAGGGAAAAGGGTATGTGGATTACATAAACCTAGAATATTATGGAATCCACATACCTTTTTCCATAGAATATACTAACTAGATCCAATTAAAACCAAAGACATGAAATATGGTACTACACATATTATAATATATTATCAAGGAAAAAACAAGCTAAATGCAAATTGGACATTTGAAAAAAAATTTACAAGTTAAATGAGTACATCAATAAAAATTAACATACTAACCTTGCAAGTTCAAAATCCGAGCTATGTAGATCGAGAATTGGATTTGTTCAACCAGTGGGTGACGGGAAATATAAACAACTCAAACAAAAGCCAAGAACAGTGTCACAACTATAGCAATTGTGTCACAAAGTCTCTTAAAGTCACATATATATAGATAAAATGGTCAACTAGCCGTTAACACCGACTAATGAGATAGGCAGAATTTTCGTCGATATTGCCATGAAATTTCATCGCTATAGCGACGACAATCTAGACTAGGTTAAATTAATATTTTCATGGATATTACGACGAAATTGCATGGCAATATTGACGAAAATCCCACCCTATTTAAAAAAATGATGAAACTAGTGGAAGGGTGGAAAATTTTCGTGGAATAATCCACCCATATGTAGTAGTGTTTGGGCCAATTTTTCTAGGGTTTGTTGGTAGAGCCTTGTTGTAGCAACACTTTGCTTCATCAAACCCTCTTGTCTTGGTTTATGCTATTTCTTCAGCTAGTCGTGATTTCCATTGAGTTAAGGAAAGAGGAGAGAGCACCAAGGCCTAGTTCCCCTACACCAAGGTGAGCCTCTCTCCCCTAGGGTTTTGACTTTGGGGCCTTGCTCTAGAAACACCTCAAAGCTTCTCCCTCTAGTCCTTAGTCGTACTATCCTGATCCTTCAGCTCTTGTGTCCTTCACTTTTGACTCCAATAACCCTAAGGCACTGATATAAAGACCTATTGCTTTTGAAGTGAACCTGATCACAATAACTTTCAAAACCTTGAAATAAATCCTAAATACTAACCCTAGATTAGGAACTAACCTATTAACCTATTGTTGTCGTCATCTTAAGCTATAATATCATTGGCGCAAATAAAAAAAAAATTTAATAAGCAATTGAATGGTGATTAAAGGCATTAATTGAATGAAGTGTTGATTTGTTGCATTGAATGCCATATTGTTTCATCATTTATTGAAGAAGTGACTTAATTTTCATTTGTTATTTATAAACATTGACTTCGTCAATATTTATTATCAAATTGCTTATAAGTGTATCAGATAGTCATTGATTTACATGAAGTACTAACCCATTGATCAAAGCTTGCATATATCAGTTTATTGTTGCTTTGTCTCAGGCAAGTGTATCTCTTTGGGGGTTTTACTTTATTATTGGTTGTTTGGTCGGACAATATGCTCGGTGGTGACTTGTGAGGGGGGAAATTATCCTTTTCTTATAATCTTTTTCCTTCTCAAAACCTCAAGTCACTAGGGACGTCTCCCCTGGGCCTTACCACCCTAAAGAGAAAGAACCATCCCATTGTGGTGACATTGGGTGGGATTGGTTCATGTTACGCCAGTTTGACTCTCCAAACTTTAGCCTTTATCCTTGCTACAAATTGTGCAATAACAGTCCCCTAATAAATTAAAGATTAATTTGATTTGGAGAATCCCTATCACTAGGAATGTAAGATAGTGTTCATTTGAGGGACTAAGTCTCTCAGATCAAAATCAACAAGAATGAGGAATTCAGGGAACTAGTGAAAATAAAGGTTTTGATTTAGTTCATTAAATTGCTAAAGAGGTTGCCAAGCTCCTATAAATTATTAGCATTGATTAGGAAGGGAGAGTTTTATCAAAACTAAAGAGAAATATGAAAAAAATGTCCTAAAAACTTATTTATTCCTAACCCTCCTTTACCAAATTAGGCTAAGACTGCTTCTATAAAAAATTATTGGAAATTAAAAAGGCAGTCATACTATTGCCTTGATATGAGCCCCTGCTTTTGTACCCCTTGTCATCTATCTGATCTAATCTAGATTCCAAACTGTTATAGTTGCTCACAGAGAGTGAAGCAATTTCTAACMTAGGAGTATATCAATCTGTCAAGGGTCCAACATACTAATGTGTGTGCTTGATGTTGAAGTTTGAGTAGCTTCGAAAGATATTCTTATTATCAAATATTGTATTAAACCAAGACAAAAACCTAAATAATAATAGTATGTTATATTTGCAAAATCGGCCCTATTGTGCCTTTGTAAAAGTCGGCCCTATTGTGCCTTGGAAAAAGTCAATTGTAAATTAGAAAGCGTAAAGTGTAGAAGTCAGCCCTCACCTAATTATGGGTGGCTCAACTTGTATTTATAAGAGGTTAGGCACCTCACTTTGAGAACACACAACACAAGCTCTCTCACACAAGAAAAAGTGTGAAGTCTGAAGAGGAGACGTAGCTACAGAGGAAGGGTGTTCTGGTGAAGGGTTTTGGTTATCTGTTGGAGGATTATCTTGGTCTAGTGGTGCGCTACCCTATTATGGTTAGGGTTTATGGTTTCTATTCTGTTTGGTGAGATCTCTCTTGAGAGAGACATTGTACTTGTTCAAGAATCTATATTGAAGAAGCTTTGTTGGGTTTTCTCCCCCATGAGGGTTTCCTAAGATAAATCTTGTGTATATTGTGGATGTCTTTCTTTCAGTGATCCTTATGCATGCAATTATTGTTTTAATAGTCTAAAGTCAAAGAATATTGAACACACTTAACTGCTTAAGAGAAATTTTAACATGGTATCAGAGCGGGCCTGAAAGAAGCCATTTTCACAGTTTAGAAGAACTCGTTGGGGAAGTCAAGACCATAGGAAGACTCTCCTAACCCTAGCACATCTTTCCTTGGGTTTAGATTCTCAGTTTGACGAAGTTTTGAAATATGCATTTGGTGTTGCAACTACCGATAACTGCACAAAACCCTAGAAGGTGGTTTCTCCCACTTTTTGGAGGACGTTGGTCAAAGTAAAACCACCAAGGAGCTCGCCTTAGGAGGAAGCACCTCTCCCTTGGAGCAGAATTCCAAAATTCACATTTTGAAAAATTAGGGTTTCCTCATAAACCCTAGATCAAAACGTTTTGGCAACTGCAGATTGAAGTTGGAGCAGTTCATCTTGGCCTAACACTCTTTGGTAAGTACAAAACCCTTCTTTGAATTTTTTTTTTATTTTTCTCATTGTATTTCTATTCAAGGACAAGATGGCTCCCAGTACCAAGCTTGATGAGAAGCTTGAGGGTGGTGATAACTTCTGAGCATGGAAGTATAGAGTGATGCTCATTCTAGAAAAGAATGATCTAGAAGATTTCTTCAAAGAAGAAGCTCTAGAACCATATGAAGATGAGGCCAAGGCAAAGTACAAAAAGAACCTAGTTAAGGAAAAGAGAATTATTGTTGATTCTATCAAGGATCATTTGATCCCTCATGTCTCATCATTGACAACTCCCAAGCAAATGTTTGATGCCTTATCATGATTTTATGAAGGCAAGAATATCAACTGGAAGATGACCTTGAGGACACAACTCAAGAATGTGAAGATGCAGAATTTAGAAACTATCCAATCCTTTTTCACAAGGGTGTCTCAAATCAAAGAACAACTTGAAGCCATTGGAGGAACAATCGAAGAAGCTAAATTAGTAATGACTACATTGAATGGTCTCCCCAGATCTTGGGAATCATTCTTTTAGGGAATATGTTCTAGAAGAAGACTAACAAGGTTTAGCAAACTATGGGAGGATTTCACTCGGGAAGAAGCTAGATTGGCAGCAAGAGAAAAGAAATTAGGTGATGAGGAAAATCAAGCTCTAGTAGCTCATACAAGAAAAGGAAAAAGAAAGAAGGAAGTTCATTCACACAAGAAGCCTCATGGATTACAAAAGACTTGAGAGTTTAAGAAGTATTTCTCAAATTATAGATGCTACATATGTCAGAAAATGGGACACATTGCAATAAACTATCTCAACTCTAAAGGTCAGGTCAGAAAAGGAAAGTATAAAAGACATCATGCTCATGCCGCAGAAGATGATGAACCTGATCATGAGGAAACCAAAGAAGAAGACTCAAGTGAAGAATATGTATTGATCTCAGCTCTTACAGGCACAATCACTCATGGAAGTGACACATGGCTTATTGATAGTGGTGCTTCTAAGCACGTGACAAGTTACAAGGATTCTCTCTCGGCATTAGTTCAGAAAGACTCACCTCACAAAGTGAAGCTAGGTGATGACTATCGGCATCCCATTAAAGGAGTAGGAGAAGCATCCTACAAATTGGATTCCATAAAACCTATGAAGATGACGGATGTTTTGTATGTGTTTGGTTTGAAGAAGAACCTCCTTTCTATCTCAGCTTTGGATGAGAAAGGATTCAGAGTTTCTTTCATTGATGGTGAAGTTCTCATGTGGCCAAAAGGAAAATCTATTGATGATGTTGTAGTGATTGGTGTCCAAGAAGGAGGCCTATACAAGTTAAAGGGAAATTCAGTTTCAGCATCAATACATGGTATAATTACTCCAAGTGAACTTTGGCATATAAGATTTGCTCATATACATTACAAAGCCCTACCGATCATGAGAAAGATGGTGACAGGTATGCCAGAAATCAAAGTGGAACATGAAGAAATATGCAAGGGATGCACAAAAGGTGAGCACGTGAAGAAACCATTTCCAAGCAGTGATAGCAAAGCCAAAGGAGCCTTGGACATTATACATTTAGACATGTGTGGACCGATGTCAGCCACTTCACTTATCGGGTATGTATATTATGTTTCTTTTATAGATGATTTCTCACGTAAAACTTGGATTTATTTTTTGACAGCTAAAAGTGAAGTATTCAACAAGTTTAAATAATTCAAAGCACTTGTTGAAAACCTGTCTAAAAAGAAGATAAAGATTTTGAGATCGGATAATGGAGGAGAATTCACATCAGATGAATTCAAGGCATTCTGCAAGGAAGTTGGTATTAAGAGGGAGCTCTCTACTCCCTACAATCCTCAACATAATGGTGTGGCAGAAAGAAAGAACCGTACAATCATGGAAGCAGTAAAATCCATGATTCATGATCAAGACTTACCGATGCATATGTGGGCAGAAGTAGCCAGAACTGCAGTATATGTGCAGAATAGAAGTCCCCACCATGTACTTGGGAACAAGACACCAGAAGAAATGTTTACAGGTGAAAATTCAAAGGTCATCCACCTGATGATATTTGGTTGTCCAGTGTATGTGCATGTCCCCAAGGACAAGAGATTGAAGTTGGACCCTTCAGGAAAGAAGGGTATATTTATTGGATATAGTGAGACATTGAAGGCTTACAGAGTTTACATCCCTGGTCACAGACAAATTGAAACTAGCAGAGATGTTACCTTCAATGACGATGCAACTTTTAGCAGATCAAGACAAAATCATTCAGATGAGATTCATGATGAGGATCCTAAAGCTCCCAGAGTTACAGATACAAATGCAGGCGATGATGTTGTACTAGAAGATCATCATATGGAAGAACCACAGAGACCTGCAAATTCATCCCGAGAGGTGAATACTAAGAAGAGAAGACTAGCTTGGGCTTGAAAAATTATTCAGGATGCAGAGAAGTATGCTGATCCAGATGGATCCTTCAGAGAAAGAAAGAGACCACAACCATACTCTAGTTATGTAGCATTGTTAAGTGACATTATTGATGTTGAGCCTCCAGTTATGAAGAGGCTGCAAAGAAGAAAGAATGGAAGGATGCCATGGTTGAAGAGTATTAGTCCATTGTAAAGAATGATGTTTGGGATGTGGTTCCAAAACCGAAAGAGAATAGAGTGGTAAGTTCCAAGTGGATTTACAAGACGAAGCATTCAGCAGATGGAAGTATCGAGAAGTACAAGGCAAGGTTCGTGGCACACGGTTTCTCCTAGAAAGAAGGAATAGATTATGAGGAAACATTTTCTCCCATGGAAAGATACACTTCAATTAGAGCTATACTTGTGATAGTTGCAGTAAAGAAGTCGAAGGTACATTAGATGGATGTGAAGACAACTTTTCTAAATGGTATAATAGAAGAGGAAGTGTATGTGGAGTAGCCACAAGCTTTCGAGACACATGACAATCAGACACATCTGTGCAGATTGAAGAAAGAATTATATGGATTAAAGCAAGCACCCAGAGCATGTTATGGTAGAATTGACAGTTTCCTGATGAGCTTGGGCTTTACCAAGAGTAAAGAAGATTCCAACTTGTACTTCAAGGTTGTGTATGGTGGACCAATGATCCTACTATTATATGTGGATGATATGTTTCTAACAGGAGACAAGAAGCTCATCACTGATAGTAAGAGGAAGCTTGTTGCAGAATTCGAGATGAAAGAACTAGGCATGATGCATTATTTCTTAGGTCTAGAGGTATGGCAGAGACCGAGTGAGATTTTCCTTAACTAAGGAAAATATGTCATTGAGATTCTAAAGAGATTCAGAATGATGGATTGTAAGGCCATGCCTACACCGATGGTGAAAAATATGAAGTTATTGAGTGATACATCTTCAGAGACAGTGGATGCCACCATATATAGACATATGATTGGTTCGTTGATGTACTTAATGAACACGAAGCCGGATATATGTTTTGCGGTGAACACATTGAGTCGGTATATGGTTGAGTCGAGACGTGTTCACTTGATTGCAACAAAACATGTGATGAGGTACCTGAAAGGTACAATTGATTATGGACTCATATATTCTTCAGATCGTGAGATAAGCCTGCAAGGCTTTACTGATTCAGATTGGGCCAGTAGTGTTGCAGACCAGAAGAGTACATCTGGATGTTGCTTCAGTATGGGATCAACTATGATCTCATTGTTCAACAGGAAGAAGACTAGTGTGGTGCTCAGTATGGCTGAGGCAAAGTATATAGTAGCATGTTCATCTAGCAGCGAAGCAGTGTGGCTTCTGAAGCTGCTTGCAGGATTGTTTGATCTCGAGTTAGAGGCGACTTATATCTAGTGTGACAACCATAATTGTGTGAAGTTAATCGAGAACCCAGGATTTCATGACAAGTCCAAGCATATCGTTATCAAGTACCATTATATCATAGATATGGTACTTAAGGGAGCAGTGAAGCTCCATTATGTCGCTACAGATGAGCAGATAGCATACGTGTTGACCAAGCCTCTATTGAGAGTGAAGTTTGTGTACTTCGGAGATAAGCTTGGTGTGTTCCAAAAGGATTTCCCTAGTAAGAGGGAGTGGTGAGTTACAGATGTGATTCCATGGAAACAACTTCAGCATGTGGCAATAGCAGCGGGTAGTCATTCACTGGCATGTTACTAACTGTGGCACCAGTCAGCATGACCTTTCACAAGGTCAGCAGATGCCATGCCTTCAGGGTTGGTTAGTTACCTAGTTTTTCAAGTTGGTGGGCAAACCTGTGTGGTTGGAGGTGTTTCCTAGCCTTGGGCTAGATGGGTAGTGTGTGTGCACTACATAACCTAATCCTTGTGATTATATGCTTGGTCATTATGGACCAGTTTCCTGTTGTGCCAACCAGAGGTTACTAGTTCCTTGTGGACTAGATGTCAGATTATGTGTGAGCTGACGAGTTACTAGTTCTTTATGAACTAGATGTCAAATTCTTTGTGAGATGACGAGTTACTATATCCTTGTGGACTAGATGCGAGATTCTATGTGAGTTGGCGAGTTACTAGTTCTTTATGAACTAGATGTCAGATTTTGTGTCAGCTAACGAGTTACTAGTTCTTTATGAACTAGATGCCATATTTTGTGTGAGCTGGCGAGTTAAAGCCCTGTGATGACATAAATCCTGGATGGATGGTGAGACCTTGGATGCTGACATGGTTACAAAGCTTCTTCAATATAGATTCGTGAAAAGTCAGCAAGTCAATGGTCAAGTGTACAGAAGCGTAGAAGCAGTCGTGATGATCGTGCCAGAGGAATACCTTCCTTGCTAAGAGGGAGTGTTGAAGTTTGAGTAGCTTCGGAAGATATTATTTTTATCAGATATTGTATTAAACTAAGACAAAACCCTAAAGAATAATATTATGTTATATTTGCAAAGTCGACCCTATTGTGCCTTTGTAAAAGTCAGCCCTATTGTGCCTTGGCAAAAGTCAATTGTAAATTAGAAAGGGTAAAGTGTACAAGTCGACCCTGACCTAATTTTGGGTGGCTCAACTTGTATTTATAAGAGGCTAGGTGCCTCACTTTGCGAACACACAACACAAGCTCTCTCACACAAGAAAAAGTGCGCAAGTCTGAGGAGGAGACGTAGCTACAGAGAAAGGGTGTTCTGGTGAAGGGTTTTGGTTATTTGTTGGAGGACTATCTTGGTCTAGTGGTGCGCTACCCTATTCTGGTTAGGGTTTCCGGTTTATCTTCTGTTTGGTGAGATCACTCTTGAGAGAGACATTGTACTTGTTGAAGAATCTATATTGAAGAAGCTTTGTTGGGTTTTCTCCCCCACGAGGGTTTCCCAGGATAAATCTTGTGTATACTATGGATGTCTTTCTTTCAGTGATCCTTATGCATGCAGTTATTGTTTTAATAGTCTAAAGTTAAAGAATATTGAACACACTTAACTACTTAAGAGAAATTTTAACACTTGAAAACCCACATTGAACAGCTTTGGCCCTTTTTAAGGGTACAGTCACATCAAGCTGCTTAAAGTGGAGTTATTCTTCCAAAATGTTGCATCGGGAACTCGTGATTTTTTCTTAATGCAATGTTGCATCAAGGACTCTCATATCGTTTTCTTAATGCATTAAACAAATTTATTAAAAAAAACTCTCAACTAGAAAAAATTTAGTAGCTCCAATCAATCCCTCAATTGGGAATCAGGACTATGACCATGGTTACTAAGCAGTTGATCAGAAATTGGAGGCTAAACATGAAACTTTCTTTTAAAATCTTTTTCCACCTCCAAACATTAGAGATTGCTTTATTCAGTCAGTGGACATGGTCTGAAATAGCTCTCACAGGGATTGCATATCAACAAGAGAGGCATATAAAGTTCAAAAGCTCCCACCATGACACAAACTTGATGTGAATAAACTTTTGCTTTAAGAATAAATGAAGGATCGGGATGAGAGAATTTGGCAGAGCTAGCAAAGATAAGACCTTTCAGGACCTTTGCTATGCTCAGGAAGTTCAAGCAACTAGTTGATAGGCTATTCAAGTTTCCTATTGTTCAGATCTCTTCTTTTTTTCTGGATCTGCATGAGCATGCTTGGTGCCATGTGATCCATTGTTCCAAGATCTTCAAGACTTAAACCTGCTTCAAACTTGGAGCTCATTACCATCTATGTTTTCAGCTACCAGATACTATTCTAATTGCACATAGTATAGGAAAGCAATAACTAAATGCTGACTTTGCAAAAAAGAAAAAAGAAAACAGAGCTTACCATGCAAGAGAGAAACAATGCCCTACTAAAAGCAATATACTAAAGGGAAAGGTTTCAAGGATCGGATGGTTTCAAGGGAAAGGTTTATTCATTCACTATTGAGGAAAGTTGCAAGATAAATCCATACCCATAATCTAGGATTCACAGTCTGCGATATCACAGAGTGTTTATAACAGCCTATATATTTTTAGTTGTTTTTCTCTGATGTTTCAAATCCCACCTTCATTAGAAGGATCAAGGGCCTTGGCCTTGAATTGATTGAACTGCCAAGACTGCACATCCAGGGAAAATGCATTGGACACAGATCCACAGTGGCAAAGTTTGCTCTGTCGTTAAAGTTTGAACCCATGCAATGCAGATAGGGGTTCAAATATGGCAACCCGGATCTCTCAGCTGCAGTAAAACAAAATCAAGCTCATTCATTCCTCAAAACTAAAACATCCTATGAGCACAAAACAAAATCGTCCAGCACCCCAAACTGTTATCATTGCAAGAAAAAACAGTATAACTAACATACTGGCACATGCCCATGGTCTAATATGCATCTCAAGGTTGAGAAGATGGAGGTTCGATCTGCATTCCTCAAGCTTCACAAGCTTAAGTTCCTATCAGACCCACTATTCAACATCCTTGAAGTTCATATTAGACCCAATAAGCATAGTGCATATCACATCCAATAATCCTTCTAGAGCTTCCCAATTTTGAAGTGAACATCAAAACCGGGTTTAGATGAGTATGTGCTACTGTTCATATTCAATACATTACAGTATTATACGCCTATGCACCATCGCACAGGTACACAAACACAATTGGACATATGCATTCCTGCAGGTTTAGACACTCAATATTCGTCTTTGAGTGCAACCTTAAAGTGCATATAAGACCCAATATGCATAGTGCACACCACACCCAATTTGCATTCTAGAACTTCGAAACCTTTTCAGTGCATACAAGGATTGGGAACAGATAGGTTTGTGCTATTGTCCATGTTCAATATACCTAATGCACCATCTACATTCAATGCACATTTACACACAGCCACACAAACATAAGAACTTGGCAACCTTGAAGTGCATATCAGACCAGGGTTTAGAGGGTCTGTCTACTAATATTCATATTCAATATACCTAATACACCATGTAGATTCAATGCACAATTACACAGCCACACAAACACAGAGTTGATTCATCACGCCAACCCAATGAACAGTGAACACATATAGATACCAACTAAATATATGACCACCCAGCCCCAACAATATCTCCCTATAGAGTCGTGAAAAAGGACTCTCCATTGGATGCATTTGCTTCGCCAAAAGCTGCAGAGAGCCCACCAGTGTCCGAGTTTGTTTCCCCAAAGTTGAATGATGTTGGGAAATCACAGTTATTTGCTGCAAAGACATGGACAATGCTACCAAGTGGGACACTGATAAGTAACCCAAAAACCAATAGAATGGCATGGATGTCATAGAATACTGTATTTCACTTTTTGAAAGACACCTTGCAAGCCTCCAGATTCAATTCTAGTATGGATTTACACTCATAAATGTATTTCCTGGTCCTATTTATCTCAAGACTATTGTAAGCCTTCCAACCGGTTTTTGTTACTGCCACGTAAATGGCATGTTAAAAAGTATAAAGAAACAAGGGAAATGTCCAACCTTTTGTTACTCCTTCCATATTAATGGCACCTCCACGAGTATTGGTGGAAAATCACAGAACAGTTCAAAGCGCATTTGCTAATTGAAACATATCCACACACCCTTTCCATAAACCCTCTAAATAAGATGGAATGCAACATCACTTAGAAAACACTTGATTGTGCAAAGCTTGCATAACTACCCCACCATTGAGGGTAACCCAGAATAAAAACGAGGAGCAACCTGTGAATGCTGCCGTGGAAACCATCTTTGTTAACTGGAAAAGATTAATAAAAGCTAGACAAGGATTGAAGGAAAAAGAAGGGAAAATATACAGGTACATAGAAGACAAACCCTAGGGACAAAGAATTTGAAGTTGACCCTTCCTGAAAACCTGCCAACCCTCAGAGTAGTATTCTAGCATCCTCCAAACATTGGGTCAGCTCTTGAAGATATCAAGGCAGTGGCAGAGCTCCAGGACATGGCCATAATCTGTTCTTGGCAAAGCTAAATTCTGCACCAAACCTAGAATGCTAAAAAGTAAAAAAAGAGAGACGGTAAGACCATTTCATGCCATGAGACTGTGGGTTGGATTGACAGAGAAGGCAAAGAAGATGATGATTAAAGGGCATAAACAGGACCCTAGACTGAGTTGTTACCTCTGAAAGTACCCCAGGCTGCAGCTGAAATTTGCAATCCTCTCTTGCTACATCGCACATGGGCTTCTTGTGACCTACCTCTACATGCCTCTGCCCAGAACCCTTTTTAGGTGGTGAACCCATTTTTAGAATTTATGCATTTATGAATTTTATTGCAAATTCAGAAATTCCACCTTACACTGGAGCTTTCCCAGATCTAGTCCCTATGAACTTCAGCCTTAGGGCTGATCTGAAATATTAATTTACAACAGCAAAAAAAAGACTATTTAATCCCACTTCAACCCAACACACTAGGAAACCCAAAAGAAAAAATATCAAACATATGTCAACAAGTTTCAGCCCTGTTATCGCACAAAGTGTCGCTTGGTCAAAGCCAACCACAAGCAACAAATGTGAGACACAACTGGGAGTAAGAACCACTGTCACCTTAGCAATTACTCCCCTCGTTTAGTGATGGACGATTTCACCACAAGGGAGGCTTCCTGGGTGACCTTGGGGTGACAGAGAGTGCAAGGCAAGGATTTGTAAAGGAACCCTTCTTTGGTCACTAGATGAGAGTGCTTAGGTTTGGAGAATGATGACTTTGGTAGAGGAGAGAGGCAAGCTGATCGATAACCTGCAAAACGAATGTTAGAGCCTATATCCTAAGACCCAAAATCATGATATTAAACCCCCGAACACTAGGGAATAACGCAAGAAACCTTGCTGTCCCAAAAATTGCAGCAGACTGTAAATTATATCAGCAAGAAAAGATAGTAACAGCTGCAAGAAATCACCGTCAAAATCAGAAAATAACTATTAGAAATGAAAGCCCTTGACTAGAAGATAAATCTCCAACATTTGAATAACAATCTTGATGGTTAAATAGGCTGTAACGTAAGTGTTATCAGCAAAATTTATAACAGCCCTAGATGGCTGTAGCAAACATTTGCTACAGCAGCAAGTTTTCACCACAAAAATTAGAAAGTAGATATGCCAATTTGTAACCCTTAACAAGTAGATTAATTTGCAATATTCAAAATTTCAAACACAATTTTTTGGGGTGAAAAAGTAAGCAAACGAGAGTAAGAGAGAGGTTTTGCTGCAGCCCTAATGGCTGTAGCTAATTTGTTGTTACGGTAGCAAGTAAACTAGTAAGAAATGAAAGTGTTTTAGCATTAAAAAATAACCTAGAGTGAGAGCAATTCATTCACAAACCCAATGATTTTAAGAGAGCAATATTCACGTTTTTCAATGCAAAGACTAGCGCCTTATTTATTGGCAAATCGAGTCATAACATTAACAAGAAAGTTAGGATGGAAATGGAAAAGAGACTTGAACCTTGAACCCAAACCCTTATGTGCCCAAGCCATCACCTTTCCAAGTCACCTAGTTCAACAAATTAATGGGAAATTAGCTTTTAAACCCTAGGGGGATAGACCATCCTAACCCCTAGTTTCAAAACCCTAGCCAATAATGTTTTCAAAGGGATAGATAATCCTAACCCTTGAAAATACCCTTGAATGACCTCACTTAAATCAGAAAGTTAGTTGAAGGAGGGGATAGACAATCCTAACCCTCTTAGGGTTTCTCCAAGCAAGATAATAAAAGAAAATTGCAAAAAAGTACCATCAAACCAAAGAAAACCTGCAAAGATCATTCACCAAGAGCAAACCTAGATCACAAGCCAATCCTCCAAAGTGCAGGTATTTCACCTCCGAGACAATTTTGCAAGAGAATACCTTCACAAAGCAAATCGCATCACCCCATTTGCACAAGAAAATAAGAGGGCCAAAATTTTTTGAGAGATAGAATAACGTCTCAACGATGAATTATGAAAAATGAAGTGAGGCTTGACTCTATTTATAGAGTAAATCCAAGCTCACTTTATCCAAATTTACAATTAAATCCACTAATTTAGGTCCAAATTCATGTTTTTACTTTGACTTTTTCCCACATATGCTAAATAATGACCAAAAATGACAAAATAAAGGAAATTGAATCCCCAAGGTCTTCTTCAAGGGTGGTTGTTGGGTGACCTAGCCTCCAAAGGCTAGGGTGTCACCTCCCCTGGTGCTACATCATACCACTAGTCCACAAAGTGTGGGGTACATCTCCCACAACTCCACCAAATGCAAGACCCAAGTCAAATCAAGCCTTTTAAGCTTGACATCATGCTCCAAAAGTGCAACGTTCTAGCATGGGGGGGTGACTTCATGCAAGTCTCATCATCCTAAGCCTCTTTCATGGGCCAATGACGCCATCAAGTGTGCAATGCTCATCATTAATTCCCTCCAACATGTGGGGCACAACATCCAACCTATGGGATTTCATGCCCCCATGGAGATCCAAAGTGCTTTATTACCTCCATGAATGACGTCACCAAGCAAGATCCTGCAAAGACAAACAAGGTACGCCCTCCAAGGGTCCACAAGTCATATGAATCATGCCAAGTAAATCAATCGTAATACAAGAGCCACCCAAACAAGTACATTAGATCCCCCCTTTCAAATTAAACACATGTTCAAAGACTTTATGCAATTTACCAAATTTAAATATGGGAGGGTTATCAAAAGGTCCTATTGGGTAATCCAATTCCCCAAGTAGAGGAGTGTTTCTCAAGCGAACCCTATCTAGGCCATGTGATGAAAGTGAGGTGGATGAGGGAGAACCTTTTGGGCATGGGGTCATTGACATGCAAGGGTTTCATATGGTCGCATTTTCATGGGTGCCTTTGTGGAGGGTGCGTTGCATCCTTGAGTTACCTTTTGTTTGGGGCGAAACCTTTTTCCAAGCCCTATAATTGCCTTTTTCTTTATTTTCTTTAGATAGTTTGCAAGACCCCTTTACAAGGTTTCTTGATTTTGTGCATTCAATGTGTTTCCTTTCAAGTGGGATACTTATAAGTCCTTTTCAAATAGGTGAGGCGTTCATTCACACTCAGTACTTAGGGCGGGCGCCTAGAAAGGTAGAGCTCAAGTTTTGGACTATGGATTTTGTGTCCCTTGTATCCATGCCACTTATTTATTTATTGGCACTAGATGCAACAACCTCTGGGCCTTCAGCCCCTTCTTCCCATAAGAGAATGAGGTATAAGCCCTTTTTGGGGTACATGTAACCTCAAAACGCAAAAGATGAGGATACAGAGAGGAATGAAGATGAAAAGTGATAAAAGATGGTAGGGAATGGCACGATGGCCCATCAAGAAGGACCCCCAGTAGCACCCCTTTCCTCGGGGATGGCGACTTACTAGAAACCCCGGGATAACCATTGAGGTGAAAAATGGTAAAAGCATAGAGTCCAAGCAAAAATTTCATAATCATAAAGAAACCTTTGAAATTTATCCAAATGCTCCAAGTATTAAAATGATACTTACCATGAAGCTTGACTAGTTACCTCATGAAACAAGACATGTCGCCCTCTGTGGATCAATTTTATGCAGTGGACACTTCTCTGCCGACGATGACGATGGTGAAGCGTGATGAAAAAGAGGGGCTATGTGGGCTGTGTTGTCCATCCAGCTCTCGACACTCCATGTCTGCAATCTGCAGGCCTCGAGCCATCATCTCCTTAGTTACCCCTAGGTTGGGGGGGTAACAAGCCCTTGGGGCATACTTTTCTAAACATAAACCAGATCTGAAATCAATTTAATTACTACAGATTTACAACAGTAAATATGTCCTATTATCTTCAAGATGTTTGTCAAATAATTCAACAAATTCAACCCTTAAATATGTCAAATTAGCATGAATAATATAAGTGTTGGAAATTACCCAATCAAAAGAAAATGAAAGCGGAAATCAAATATGCAATTACACGAGTATCAGACAGTTGGAAACTCCATATATGTGTGTGAGTGTAAGAATGAAGTACATATACATACCACAACTTTCTCACAAAGCTGGTACAATCTTTCAAGTACTTCAAAACCCTTGGTGAGGCAACCCATGAAAACTATAGGTCAAATCACATTTCAAATCGTCTTTTCTTAGCTTATGCATATTTCTCCCCTTCCATTTTTCATGTAGAAAACTCTCCAACCATCGTTTCTCCTCTCTGCAACTTGCAAATCCTTCATCCAAGGTCGCTATGCAATTTTGTTGTGTAAGTTGTCCAATCATTCAACGGTGCACTCAAAGATCATAAAGGTGAGTGATGATGAAATAGTCAATAAGAATACATCAGAAAAAATAGGCCATCAATCATATGTCGTTTGGCTTCATTCTTTGCAATATTAAGGAACATTATGGTTTTGAAGTTTTGAGAGGCAAATGACATTTTGAGGAAGGATGAAGAGGTTCTAGGACGCCTTATTAACATAATGAGGCCACCATCACCAAAAACCATCATCATCTATGAGCCAAAGTATAAAAAGGTGGACAAAGTATAAAAAATAGCTTCTCTACGCAAAGTCTACAGGGCACGCTATGCAACTGGTGTAGGTTGTAGTTACACAACATCTTACAACAACACGCTACGCAAATGACAATTTAGTGGTAAACTTCAAGATCATTTTATGACCAAATGGAGAGGATTTTGGAAAACCCAGAGAGGTTTTTGTCAAGAATAAACTCAATAACATAAACCTCTCTCATTTGTTACACAGGTATCATATTTTGAGATATTTGAATGAATATTTATGTCCCATTTTTCCAGATTTAAGCATTTAATGTTTTCATGTTTTAGTCATCATCTTTGGGAGCCGATTTCAAGTATATTTTGAATATTTTTTAAAAACAAAAAGAGGTTTTTGTCAAGAATGGACCCAATAACAAAAACCTCTCTCAGTTTTTACACAGGTCTTATTATTTGGAAGATATGAAATTATCTTTGAGGCCTATTTTTCAGAATTTCGCCAAGCCCGATTTGCTGACAAAGTTCTAGAATCTTTTGAAATTCGACTTGATGGACCTCAACTCAACAAGTTTGATCCAAAATTGATATGGATATTGAAGCTTGGATATTATCCTATCATTTCCCATGATTTTCTCTTCAATTGACACATTTTTAACTGGTTAAAAATCAAACCCTAGATAGTAGGATATGAGCAGATTTTGGCAAATATTCTTTCCTAAGTTATTGTAACAACATTCTATCTTTGGCAAAATATATATTTCGACCTCATTAGGATAGAATATGATATTTTTCTATATATTGAATGAGGGGAGAGGTCCAAGAGTTTGGCAGAAGCACAAAGGATATTTTTTATTGATCATTGTACACATTTTCTAAATTTGAATGAAATACTAGTGCAGATGTCCATAACTTTTTCATACCAAAGATTCCAGTGGTGATGACCTGAATTCTATGTACCTTTCATGTATGTTCTCCTAGTTTTCTTTATCTTTCATTTGCTCATAATTATATGTTTAAATTGGATATCAAATGGTCTGAAATTCATCTCAAATGATGCTTTAGATTCTAGCAATTTGAACACTGTCATTTTCTTCTTAACTCATCAAAATTCATCTTCAATGGTGCTATGAATTTTGTTATGTGTTTTCCTCTTTCTTTTATTCTATAAAATCAATTTAAAAACTGAAAGATCATTGCCTACCTATCCTTTGCTTCCTTGAGATTTATACCTACCAGACATTGTTTTCATTTGCTTTCAAATAATTGACTACATTGCCCAATGCCCAACAGGTTCCTTTACTTCTTGTCAACAAACCTTTAAAACCCCTTCACCTATTTAAAAACCTAGCCACTATTCCTCAAAGAAAATTCATCTTTATAGACCAAGTGACAAGAGAGATCCCTCTCTAATCTGAAAGGCTAGTTTTAGTTCTAAAGTGGTTATGTGGTTACCTTTGTGAGTTCCTTCTTCAGCCTAGGAAATTTGCTTAGTGATAACATTTTGGAGCCGTTGTCGGGGAACGAAAGTGAAATTTTCCCTGGGATAAACAAAAAAGTTCAGATTTGAGTTCTGATGGTGAACAGAAGACAAACACATGAAAGTTGTATCATTCACCTGGTGACTCCAATCAAACTTCAAATCAGATTCAAAGAATCCACTGGAGAATGAGACTTGTTGATAGAGATATGGAAGAAAAGTATGGAAAAATCAGGTACTTGATCTTAAGTTTAGTTCAAGAAGTACTTTTCTATTTTATCAATATCTTCTTGTCCTTTCCTGAGTTTTTCAAAATAATATTTCTTCACTTACTGCATTCAAATGAAGACCATAGATCTACCCTTGTATATCCTTCATTGCAGACTGTAGATATACCTCCTTCTTGTATAACCGATATTCACCAAGCTCCTTCTTCTGAGCCATATGATGTTCATGATCATTCTTGTGAGCTTAATGAAACCAAATTTGAGCTTGTACCTTATGTTCCTAATCCTGCACCTTCCCAGATTCAAGAAAGATATAGTCTCTTAAATTTCCTTCCATACTTCATGACTTTCCTCTGAAGCATTATAAGTACCTTCCTAGGTTCGATGGAGAGGTTGATGGACATTCAACTGAAAAACATATTCAAGTCTTTGAGCATTTTATAGACCCTTTTGAGATTCAACATGATGATGTGTCTATGAGGGCCTTTTCTTAGTCCTTACAAGGGGATGCCAAAATATGGCTCAGGCATTTGCAGCTTGAGTCAATTAGTTCATGGGATAAATTAAGAGAAGTCTTTTTGAAATTTTTGGGTGAGAGGATGCCATAAGGAGAAAGAAAGATGAAACTATCTCAAGTTTCACTAGGAGGTTTGCTAGTATTTATTACAAGATGCCTAAGGAGATTCAACCACCTGAAGGTACTTCCAAGCTTCACTATGCAACAAATTTCCCACTAGACCTTTCTTTTCTTCTTTTGGAAAGGAATTTTGTCACCTTGCAGCAAATGTTCACTGATGCCCAAGAGGTTGAAGACAATTTACAATCTTGTGGAAAGTTTTCAGATTAGATTGAGGACAAAGAGTTGGATGTTGAAGAATATGATAGTGAACATGAACAACAAACAACTGATCTAAATTTTGAGCAGAGGATTGATAATATTATGCATGTTCTTGAAGTTTTTAATGTTGTATAAAATTATATTTTATCTGTTAAAGAAGAAGTTGTTGGCCTGAATTGTTATGATGTTGATTCAAATTTGTATCCATGTCACCATGAGATAGAAGCTGATTATTTTATGTATTCACTTCAAGACAGTCATGAAATTGAGTTGGCAGATCAGCCGGTTGAAGAGCAAGTTGTTGTCCCTATGTTTCTCATTGATGACATTGCAGATTTGGATTATTTTCCCAGTTATGATAAGTACAATGATGACTATGAGGTTGAATTTCTAGATAAAGCAATTGCATGTTCTCTATCATAAAATGATCATGTAGCTTTGTTTATGGAGAATTTCATCATTTTAGATTTGCAATTAGATGTATGCTTGTCATCAGAAAATGCTCCTTTTCAGCAGTCCAATAAAAGTACTAAGCTCACATATGATAGTTACGACATTGAATATGATGAAAATTGTGAATTCAATGAAGGTAACTCTCCGCCTTTATGTTTTGTTTCATTTAAATTGTTGAGATAAAATTTTGAAACCATTAATGAACTTGAGGAGTATGGGCTGATGCAAAGTCATCTAGACTCAATGGGGAAAATTGACAATGAATTGCAACAATCTCCTCTTGTTTTTCATGACCCAGTAGCTGATTATATGGAGGGTTTCAATAGTCAAAATTTGCAGCCTATGATCAGTTATAAGGCTGGAAGTGAAGATGATGATGAGTTAGTGTCAAAATCAGATATATCCTCATTGCCAAAAGATGTTTTATTACAACATTCCAATACATATTTTTAGTCCTTTTATGACAGTCAATAGTTGAAATTGCATGAAAGAAAAGATGCAGTTGAAGGGTTGATCAATATGATTGTCTTATGTGTTTATTTGAGGATTCTTTTGCATCTTTCTTGGAGTCAACAAGTGGGCCTAATTTTTTTAATTTTTTCAAAGTTGAATCTATTTGCGAGTTTTCATTGGAGTTGTTGTTAAGTAGGCTTCTCATTTTTCCTTTGAAGGAGTGTAAGCAAGGAGGTGGAATAGTTGACAAAGTTCTTATATGGATGCACTGGATTTTTTATTTCACCTAATCAAATAGCTCAAAAATTAACTTAGGGTAGGTAGGAGTGTTCCTGAATAAGCTCAACAGACAGCTCAACACTTTGAGTGTCTTTTTAAGTAGTGTGCTTTCAAATTCAGGTTTTCAGTTCTGATTAAACTGAAGATTATCATTCTAGAGTTTAGGTTTGCAATTTGGTTTAAGTTTGAAGGAATAGGTTCTGGGAATCGGTTCATAGATTCTAGAGTGTTGAAGTTGGAACAACCAATGGATAAGGAACGTATCTTGTTCTTGAACTGCTTATAGAACCAACATCCCCATGAAGACCAAATGTTAGTGTCATTTGACAAGGTAAGTTAAGCGAAAAGAGTTTTCAAAAGCGTTGGTACATCATAAGTTGTTTCAAGGGTCAGTGGGTCATTATTGCTATAAACCATCAAAAGGCATGTCAAAAAGTGTCAAGGTAGTAGAAATTAAGGTGAATGGTGTTGAGGTTGGAACAACCCAATGGATAAGGAACCTGGTATCTTGTTCTTGGTTGCCTCATAGGGAGGACAACATCCCCATCGGAGCCAAATGTTAGTGTCATTATTTTCAAGGTAAAGTTAGAGGTTTTTCAAAGCGTTGTGCATCATGAGTTGTTTCAAGGTCCGTGGGTCATTATTGCTATAAACCATCAAATGGAATGTCAAAAAGAGTCAAGTCGTAAGTCTAGGTGGAATGGTTTTTTGTAGATAACATGGGACATTATGAAACATTATGAAAGGAAAAGAGTCATAAAAGGGTATTATGGAATATTTGATATCTTTCAAATGATTATGGTACTTGTCTTGCAAAAAGTACACACGCTACACATGTTCCTGGGTGCTACACAAATTGTCATATCACTCCAAAATAGTCAAATTGCATTTCAAATTGTCTTTGCTTAGCTTATGCATATCTCTCCCCTTCCATTTTTCATGCAGAAAACTCTCCAACCATCGTTTATCCTCTCTGCAACTTGCAAATACTTCATCCAAGGTCTCTACGTAAGTTCGTTGTGTAAGTTGTCAAATCATTCAATGGTGCACTCAAATATCATAAAGGTGAGTGATGATGAAATAGTCAATGAGAATACATCAACACAAGAATATCATCAATGAGATGTAGTTTAGCTTCATTCTTTGCAGTATTAAGGCACATTATGGTTTTGAAGTTTTGAGAGGCAGATGACATTTTGAGGAAGGATGACGAGGTTCTAGGATGCCTTATCATCATCATGAGGCAACCATCACCATCATCCATAATCATATATTAGTCAAAGTCAAACAAAGGTGGACAAAGTGTAAAAAATATCTTCGCTATGCAAACTCTGTAGGGCATGCTATGCAACTGTTGTAGGTTGCAGTTACACAGTGCGTTACAGCAGCACGCTACGCAAATGATAGTTTAGTGGTAAACTTCAAGATCATTTTCTAACCAACTGGAGAGGATTTTGGAAAAAAACAAAGATTTTTTTGTCAAGAATAAACTCAATAACAAAAACCTCTCTTAATGTTTACACATGTATCATAGTTTGAGAGATTTGAATGAATATTTACATCCCATTTTTCCAAATTTAAGCATTTAATGTTTTCTTGTTTTAGTCATCTTCTTTGGGTGTCAATTATGAGGATATAGAGAATATTTTTTAAAAACCAAAAGCGGTTTTTGTCAAGAACAGACCCAGTAACAAAAACCTCTCTCGGTTTTTACACAGGTCTTATTATTTGGAATATATGAAATTATCTTTGAGGCCTATTTTCCATAATTTCGCCAAGCCATATTTGCTGACAAAGTTCTAGAATCTTTTGAAATTCGACTTGATGGACCTCCAACTCAACAAGTTTGATCCAAAATTGATATGGATATTGAAGCTTCGATATTCTCCTATCATATCCCATGATTTTCTCTTCAATTGGCACATTTTTAGCTGGTCAAAAATCAAACCCTAAATAGTAGGATATGAGCAGATTTTGGCAAATATTCTTTTCTAAGTTATTGTAACAACTTTCTATCTTTGGAAAAAGATGGATTTCAACCTCCTTAGTCTAGAATATGATATTTTTCTATATATTGAATGAGGGGAGAGGTCAAAGAGGCTGGTAGAATCACAAAGGATATTTTGTATTGATCATTGTACATATTTTCTTAATTTGAATGAAATACTAGTGCAGATGCCCATAACTTTTTCATACCAAATATTCTAGTGGTGATGACCTGAAGTCTGTGTACCTTTCATTTACATTCTCCTAGTTTTCTTTATATTTCATTTGCTCATAATTATATGTTTAAATTGGATATCAAATGGTCTAAAATTCATGTCAAATGATGCTTTAGATTCTAGCAATTTGAACACTGTCATTTTCTTTTTAACTCATCAAAATTCATCTTCAATGGTGCTCTAAATTTTGTTATGTGTTTTCCTCTTTCCTCTATTCTATAACATCAATTTAAAAACTGAAATATCATTACCTACCTATCATTTGCTTCCTTGAGAGTTCTACCTACCAGACATTGTTTTCATTTGCTTTCAAAGAATCGACTCCATTGCCCAACATGTTCCTTTACTTCTTGCCAAAAAACCTTTAAAMCYCGTTCACCTATTCAAAAACCTAGCCACTATTCCTCAAATAAAATCCATATTTATAGACCAAGTAACAAGAGAGACCCCTCTCTGAACTGAAAGGCTATTTTTAGTTCTAAATTGGTTATGTCGTTACATTTTTGAGTTGCTTCCCCATCCTAAGCAATTTACTTAGTGATAACACTCCCTTTCTTTGGAATTCTTTCAATATATTCTTCAATGCAATTAAACTAGGGTTTTACTTCTTTTGAGGCATATCATGAATGTCTACCCCCCATCATTTACCTCAAGTTTACTCTTGATCAATGAGGGAAATCCTTGCGTTCATTTTCATTTTCACAAAAATACTCCCTCTTCTTGCCTCTTTTTCCAATATGAGTTTATTGGTGTTCTTAGAGGAGGTCATGCTTCAACAATATGGCTAACACCCTTGTCAATAAAAAATTATGAAATAATTTTGGCACCGCGGAGAGGAAACAATCATGCAAGTCATCGTTAAATTATTTATTTATGCCTTCCAAGGGAATATGTTGTTATATTGCTTTCTCTCCACAAAATTCTTTTGCAATTCGCTTGACCCACTCAAAGAGGTTAGTTCGACCACTGTTAATTAATTTCAATCCTTTGTTTTGTTATTCATGTGAATCTTTATCTATGTATTTCTTTATCTCCTCAAGTATTACTTCCAGGAATTTCTTGTGGGTTTTGGTAAGAAACCATTCCCTTTCCTGTGCAAGTGTGTGTTGGTTTCTTCTAGCATATTTTTCAAGTAATTTTCCAACTTCCTCTACCACCAATCAAGAATCTCCTCTATACTCGGCATCTATTCATGCATGCAACTACTATACAATCTTGAATCATGTACTAATGGAAATATAACCAATTTTGTATTCTATGGGATTACACAATATAAGCTATGATTAGTGTAATTACACAACTATAACATATAACAAACATTCTACTAGTAATATACATGCATGCATACTTATAAGGAGAAAGAGGATAAAAGTAGTAGTGGAACCAATAACAAGTAGTATTTTATTATATTAGATCAATAACCATCAATATGTCATGGATTCCTACCTATTTACACACTTGTTTTAGTGGAAGATAGTTGCAACTATCATAACTACCTTGGTCAATTGACTTGACCCAATGGTTGACTGACTCGACTATCCGGTTGACTAAACTTCCTAAGCGACTAACTCTTTTACACTTGGTCAGCTTCCTAGGCCTAGTCAACTAGTCCACTTGTTTGTTATTTACTAAGTGAAATTATGGTTTTGAGGTTACTTGTCCTTGTTTTGTTTGTTATTGGTTAGAATTTTAAATGATGATGTTATTATTTTATAGTACATACTATATCTACTCTATCTATGCATGAATTCCATGTTGTAAATCAATCAATCATGTGACTAATGTAATAGTGTGCAATAAATATTATAGACATTCACTAGCTTGTATAGCATGTAAATCAAATTAATGTGATATAAATTATTTTGAAGAAAAAGAGACAAATTTCAATACAACTACTCATGAACCAACAAACAATATATTTTCATGAAGGTTCCACTATCACTCATAATTTGGGGTTATTGACATTACAAATAAAGTGATAGTCTCAATCTTAACACAACTCAACTAGTGTTCCTAGTTCACTTAACATTCACATATCTTAATATCAATTTCTAACCTTAGTGAGTATCAATACTATCACTAAAAAATTACTCTTGTTCGTGTATACAAACCAAGGGAATCATTGTCTTTGTAGATATATAAATTTTATCAAATTTAAACTTTCTCATATGATCCTCTTTTCAAACAATGAATCAATTATTCATCCAGGTATGTGTGTTTGTGTATTCCAATATATAGAAATTACATATATGGAGGATATATATCTAGTATTTTAGTATGGGACACACTCACAGACACCATCTATCTAAGAATTATATGTGTAGCTTTTGGAGCTACAGTTCAACTAGGTGGTTAGTGTTCTATGTAAGCATTAACTTCTTTCATACTCTTGCACTTATTTCCCCATATGAAATGAAATTTATTTTACTTATCTTAAATGTTTATAGTATGCAATGAAGAAAAAGAATGAAACATGAATAAAATTAAGCAAGTAATCCAACAAGAAGAAGACAAAATTTGAATTATAATACACAACAATGACTTTTGGTTCCTCAATATCAAATCACTTGAAGATTCATATTTATTTGCAACAAATATAGAATAGATGTACTGCACAATAAACCATAAGAGATTTATCTTAGTAACCAACACAAAAAGAAATAATTCTATTAATTATTTTAATTTTTCCGCAGAAAGGATTCATGGACACAATTTTAAAAAAATAGTGACGACCTCCATGTGAGGAAAAAGGGGTGAGAACATTCTACCTTGATCCTATTTTCACTAGTCCTCGCCATGCAAGCATAAATCCTCATTTGGAAATTGGAATTATGTATGAGGGAACCAAGATATATCCAAAATGAAATCAAATGGAAGAAGAAACAAAGAGTGGATACCATAATGGACTACAAAGGTGTAAATAATCGAAGGGCCTTGCTACTTTCATTGTAATATCCATATCCCCTATACCATAATGAAATTTAAATTGAACCCATCCACAATAGAAGGGTTGGTTTATCATAACAACCAAGATGAGAGATGGAATAAGCATCTTTCCAAATTCTAAACTACACATAGAAGAAACCAACGAGTTTGTAACACACGCTAATCAAATGGATGGTGAAATTTGATTTCCTACACCTACCTCCATCTGAAGAAAAAATGGTGAGAATGCTCCACCTTGATCCTCCTCTAGACCACCCACACTATCCAAGTATGAATCCTTGTGTGAAAACATGGATAGTGTGATATATATTATATTACATATATATGTGGTTATGTGTGTGTATACATACATACATGTGCAAGCGCGCGCACACACACACACATGTGTGTGTGTGTGTGTGTGAACACACCCAAAGGGGTTGGATCCAATGGTGGAAAGTGAGGAGTTTTTCACCGTTGGGAAAGGTTGAATTCCCATAAGGGACTAACCTAGAGCCATGGGGGCACCTTGAGGTAGTGGTCGAATGTGTGTTGCAAAAAGAGATATTATATTAAATAGCATCATGACCCATGTACACATAAGTGGATCAAAGCCCACCCCCATGTCCTTCAATTTTTTTTAGCATAGAGGGTTAGCTCAATTTTTCTAGAGCCAATGATCTTGATTATATTGAGAATGAAATGAGATATGAATGAAAATATAGCAGAGAACATAGAAATATAATGAAACTTGGATTCTATTAATGAATGGAATACAAAAGACTCTAAAATCCAAAGCACACAAACTAGCTAGAATGGTGATAGCTTATCCTTGAAGAGAGAGATGTGTCGACTACATTCATTTGCAAGAAGATGATTACAAAGAGGCCGAAAATGTCGTTTAACATAAATCATCAATGAGAAAACCCTAAACATCCAAAACCCTAACCCTAGAATATGGAACACCAAAAAGTTTATGGGCCCCGGTATGGTTAGTTGATACGTCAACTTTCTGGGGGAACCATTTTTGCATGCAATCTCTATTTGGGGTGCTTGGTATTCCATCGGAAAGGTCTAGCCAAGAAGTACACATTTTGAATTTCCCAAACACATGAATTTTTCTATCCATTGGATGTTGTCGTGCCAAAAAAATGTCGTTTAGGGCCTCAAAACGGCCCCAAATGTTTGGGACCCAAAAAACTGTAGAAAAACTGCCAAGATGTGGAACCATTCTGAATCAATGGAAAATGTGAGTGGTCACCAATATCCACTTGGATCATTCCTCCTCCCTATAAATGTGTTGAACCTGCAAAGAATAGATCTAGCTAAACAATAATACACACATTTGTAGAGAGAGTTTGAGAAAGAAGAATAAGGAGAGAAAGAATGAAAGAATTATCATTAACCGTAATGAATAATAAATACTTTACACATGATATACTCTGTATAACTCAATAAGTGCGCATTGGAGGAGAACCAATGTGCCATAGTGGTGGTCTAGAGTGATTTAGACACACACCAATAGTTACGGGAGTGAACTTCCACCTAGTCTAGTCTCTCAGGCAGTTATGGGTGTGAATTGCCACTTAGTTGAGTTAACTAGTCAACTAGTCTTCATTTAACTGATTGAACAAAGAATAGTGAGGAGTTAACTTAGAAAATCAAGGGTAATGTGCAATTTTGGTGATGATCCCAAGGCAAGTGCGCATTAGTTGGTGATGATCCCAATGTTACATGGTGACAAAACTAATGCAACATCTAAACTCAACTCAACTAGTCAAATTGAAGTGCCAACTGAAAGAGAATATTCTTTAGGTGGAATATTCTCCCCTAAAATGTAGGAGACTAGATAATGACTAATTATGACTAATAAACAAGGAAAAACCTTAGGAAAAATAAATCCTAGGTGTGTGTGAAGTAACTCCAACACCCCCATTGAACATCACTATGGTGAAAAAAAAGAATGGGTCCTGACAACGAGGCCATGCTAGGTACCCAAATACAAAAGATACACTGAAATAAAGTGAGGAAAGAGGGAAAACCTCATGGGAAAACCCCCCCTTCAAGGTACAATGTATGTAAAAAGAATAACTACAGTTGTTAGGCAACTATGTCCTTCACTCCAAGATGACTTCATAGAGAATGGAACTTCTGCTCAGTGAAGTTGTCTGTCATATGTTCTGCCGAAGGATAGAAATATAGGTCGATGATCCCCTCGTGTACTAAGTCCTGAATGTAGTGCATGTGGATATTGATGTGCTTCGTCTGTTGCCTCTGAACTAGATCTATGCAGAACTTCAAAGTGTTATGGTTGCCATACCATATGGCGATCGACCGATGAAACTGAATGCCCAACTCAGTGAGAAAATGTTGTAGCCACATAGCCTGAATGGTTATGTTAACTACCCCTCTGTACTCTGCCTCGGCTGAAGATAGAGCAATGGCGACTTGCTTCTTGCTCGACCAATAGATAGGCCTAGAACCAAGACTGAGTGAGTAACCAGATGTGGACTTGCGATCAATTCTTTCACCAGCCCAGTTGGAATCAGTAAAACCAATGAGATCTAATGTAGAGTCTACTGCATAATGAATCCAAAAGGTGATGATGCCCTGTATGTATCGAAGGATACGCTTTGTAGCCTTCCAATGTAGCTCATGCATCTCTTGCATGAACCCGGAAACTATGCCAACTGCATAGGAGAGGTCTGGTCTGGAGTGTGAGATACAATAAACTTCCCACTAGATGCATGTATAGTGTGTTGTCAACCAGTGGAGTCTCCTCGCCATCCTCAAGTTTGAATCCTGATAGGAAAGGAGATGGAGTAGACTTTCATTCTATCATGTGAAATCTCTTAAGGAGATCTCGTGCATACTTGGCCTGAGACAGTTTGATGCTTGATGCATCTTGATTGATCTCGAGTCCAAGGAAGAAGTGTAGTGGACCCATGTCCATCATCAAAAACCTGTCATGTATAATCCTCTTGACTTCAACACTCATTGAAGTCGAGCAACCATTGATCAACAAATCATCAACATACAAAACTAAAAGTAGAAGTCAATCAACTGTCCTGAGCATGTAGACATTCAGGTATGATTTACAACGTACAAATTTCTGTGACAAAAGGTAGGATTCCATATTGGTATACCATGCCCTCGGAGCCTGTTTGAGGCCATAAAGGGACTTCTTCAGTTGACAGACCAAAGATGAGTCTTGCATAAATTCCTGGGGATGCTCCATGTAGATCTCCTCAGAGAGATCACCGTGAAGAAATGCATTCTTCACGTCCATCTAATAGACTTCCCATCCTTTGGTTGTCATAGTGGCAAGTGCCAATTGTATGGAATCCATCTTTGTTATTGGAGCAAAGGTCTCATCATAGTCAATACCATGAACATGTTGAAATCCTTTGGCAACAAGCCTGACTTTGTATCTTCTAATATGTCCATCTGTTGCGCTCTTGGTCCTGTAGACCCATCTTCATCTGAAAATTTTCCTCCCAGAAGGAAGGGGAACCAGATCCCAAGTCTAGTTCTCGAGGAGGGAGTTATACTCCTCCTGCATGACAGATTCCCAAAAGAGATTTCTAGCAGACTCGCCATAAGAATGTGGATATGAAGATTGGACTAAGAAAATATGCCTCGAGGGCAATGGTTCAGTGGAAGTGAGTGCAACAGGAGGCTCCTCAAAATCATATCGAGTCCTCCTAGTATCGGTTGGATCACCAACGAGATCCCCTGCATCTTGAAGAGTAGCCTCTGCCCACTTGGGCCTCTGGTATGGCTCTACAAATCCATCTAGATGCTTTAACTTTGCATATGACTATACTAAATCTGAATCTGAATCATTCAAGTCCTCTGAATTAGAACTCTCATCTAAAGAAGAGTCGACATGTGCATGCTCATCATCTCAGACAGGTGGAAAAATGAAGGTGTTTGCATGCGGTTGTTGAGGTACATACAAGACACTTTCCTCGAATTCACTATGCTCAATGATGAGTCGATCTGAGGAAATATCAATAAGCCTATATCCCTTCACACCATCATGGTATCCAACAAAAATACACTCAGTGATCTGTGGATCAAGTGCCTTCCTCTTTTCAGAGGGAATCTGAACCCATGCACGTGAACCAAAAATGTGAAAGTGGGTCACTTCCGGTTTGAGGCCGCTCCAAGCCTTGTAGGGGGTCTTATCCTTGACAGATCTATGGGGAGATTTTTTTTTATGTATGTTGCACAATTAAGTGCTTTGTCCCATAGTCTCTGTGGTAGTGACTTTGCATGCAACTTGCAAGATGTTGTCTCCTTTAGAGATCTGTTTTTCCTCTCAACAACTCTGTTTTGTTGTG
>SNQJ01S0245943.1:0-13160 GCA_010110895.2 Picea sitchensis | reverse complement strand
TGGATGGGTGACAATGGTGTAGCATTGTCTATGGTGAAACGAGCACATCTACATTATTCTCACATTATGACCTACTACATTTTGACTTGCAATTAGTCATTGTGGCCCCTACTTCGGCGGGGGTGTCAAGAGGTAAAAAAGAACGGGAAAGGGGATGGAATAATAATTATTCTTTTAATGGCTAGAAATAAAATATGAGGTGGTTTTCTAAGGAAGAAGAAGGAGGATGTGAAGTGGATAGGATATTGAGACCAACACAATAGGGATATATATAAAATGTGATATGGAATATGTCACAAAGTTGAAATAAGGTCGAGATTCTAGGTTGATGGATATCGATCTCAATTTGAAAGATGAAAAATATCTTTGTATTTTTATTAATTTATAAATGAAAATTAAAATTATTAAAATTAGAATTAAAGGATATGAACAAAACCTAAAATACATTTGGAAAATATATTATTTTTTTAATACTAGGTAGAAAATTAAAAATTCATCCTCCTCTTATTATACCATATCGTACCATATCTATATAGATATTAAATTTCAATTTCAAAATATTTATACACTAGATCTTTAAAAACTTATTAATTCATAATAATACAACAAAATTTAAAAAAAAAAACTATCTTCAATCTTTAAATTAAAAATAATTAAAATGTTAAAACAAATTACTAATTTTTTTATTAAATTTTAAAAATAAGATATGAAATTAAAATTGATCTAGTTGGAAAGTGATCATTATTATAAGATAACAGTTAGTAATGAATAAATTATTAGAAATAGTGGTTAAGATTAGGGATTTAATAATGATACATTTATTTGATTTTAAAAATTAAAAATAAAAAGAGTAGGACATTAGGTAGTTAAAAGGGTACAATTATGAAGTATTAAAAGGGGGAGAAGAGGTAGTTGACGTTAGATAATATAAGGCCCTAAACAAAGGGAAAAAATAATAAAGAAAAATTATGATAAGGCTATAAAGCTGAGAAATAGGTAAGGGGATTTATTTTTGTAAATTTGGTTAACTATTATAAATCTAAATTTATTTACTTTAAAATGATTTGTTTTTCAATCTAAGTGGACATGGTACATTTATTTATTCTTGTAAATAAATCTAAATTTTGTATTCTAAAATCAAGTTTTTTTTTTAAAGCCTACATCTAACCGTACATTTA
Organism: Picea sitchensis; assembly: GCA_010110895.2. Taxonomy (NCBI): domain Eukaryota; kingdom Viridiplantae; phylum Streptophyta; class Pinopsida; order Pinales; family Pinaceae; genus Picea; species Picea sitchensis. The sequence continues at coordinate 11,982 of SNQJ01S0245943.1, read as the reverse complement.
CTCCATAATGATATTTATTCTTGTAAACTAGATTAACCAATATAAATCTAAATTTATTTATTCCAAAATCACTAGTATTTTTTTCACTTTAGAGGGAAATATCCTCTATTACAGGCTATTAATTACAACCCAGGACATCCTCCTATATTAAAATTGGTACATCTACCCCATGAATTGATTATCATTTTCATTTCAATTTTTCATTTCATTTTCATTTCATTTGAAGTGATACGAGCAGTTGGTAACATAAACTTGTTTTCATTTTCTATAGCTTTTAGTGAGGTTAGTTATTGGAAGCTATCCTTGATCTATTTTCATTTTATAAACTTGGTTGTTGGTATAAATCTACAATTTTTTTACTTTAAAGCAGATTTGTATTTTTTCAATCTAAAGTGGACATGGTACATGTATTTATTCTTGTAAACAAATCTAAATTTATTTATTCTAAAATCAAGTTTAATATTTTTCTCTAATCTAACCCTACATTTACTCAATAGTGATATTTATTCTTGTAAACTAGATTAACCAATATAAATCTAAATTTATTTGTTCTAAAATCCTTGTGTTTTTCACATTAGAGTCGAAATCTCCTCTATTATAGAAGCTGCCCAATTACAAGAGACATCTCCTCTATTAAAAGAGAAATTACACACATGCATACTCCATTATCATTTCAATTTTCATTTCATTTCATTTTCATTTTCTATTATCAGGGGAAATATAGATTGATAAAACGAGGTTAGTAGGTCCCTCCTATTTGATTATAGCGTTGAAATATAGAAATGGAAGGAGAAAGCCGATAAGAACGACATGGAGAACAGAGAAGGGTGGATGGTAGAACAACTTCAAATCCCTCACCAATATCGCCCGGCCAATGATAGGTCAAATCCTACGCCATTATCTCAGGAAGAAATGATGAGGGAATGAAAATAGAAGAAGAAATAGTAAGGAATGGCAGGTGAAAGGAGAAGAATTGCTTGAAATGATAGGGAGATAAGCGATTAGAAGGAAAGAATGCTTAGCGATATTCATATCGGAGAACCTATTCGTGATCCTCCATTGATGATATTATAGAACCGTTGTCATGATTTTCCAGGGGCTGACAGTACCCTCACAATGTCGTGAATGAGGGAGCCAACCATCAATGAGATAGAAATTGTGATTAGACACCACATCACATACAAATTTCCAGGATGATCATATCGAGAACACGGTTCCACCTTAATTCATCTTAGGGATTTTAAATTGGGTGAGGAGGCATGTCACTACATTAATGGCCATATCCACCACACTGTGGCATCCCAAAAAAAAATAAAATACTTTTAAATTTAAATTTCCTCGAAATTTATTCCATTTTAATAAATTTGAATTTGGAAAAATTTTCCACTGATGCGATTCTAAATTTGAATTTGATATTTGCTCAGTAATTATTAGGCTGGAGGAGATTTGATTTCACTCAAATAACTATTTGACTATGATACTTGTATAAAAATAGAATGGATTATAATAGTGGGAGGACAAATGGAACGTACATGTTGAAATCAGTTGACCACGACTCCATGAGTGGGAACATGTTGGAACTACCTCTAGGCTGATTATTACAAGTGGCAAATCAGAGATTTGGCCATTGGCAACCCTAAAATCAAGGATTTAGAAAGATACGAGAATTCCCAAAGGGAGAAAAGACCTTGGCAAAATTGATAAATAGCATATGTGAGGGGTAGGATGCTGCCAAGTATGCTGGGGAGAAGATTTTGAGTTCTCTTGCTATTATGAACCCGGAAACCCCGAAGTATTGGTTACTTTCCTTTCCTTTTGCAATTTGGGTTGTTGTGTGATGATGTTTTGGCATTTTGAAATCCTTGAAATCCCAAACCCGAAACCACCTCAGGGGAGTCTTGGTCCCACATTCCCTTTCACTATTTTGCAATTTCAGAGGTTGTTGTGTGTTGATGTTTGGCTTTGTGCTCATGAAATCCCAGGATCCACAGAAACCCAAATGTTGGTCCCATTCCTTTCACTTTTTACATAGGCCGGAGTTATTTATTATTAGATGTTTGGCATTTGAAATCATTGAAATCTCGAACCAAAACCCAGAAGTGTTGGTCCCACATTCCCTTTCTTTTTACATAATTTGGGAGTTATTTGTGTGATGATGTTACGGCAATTGCAATAGCTGAAACCAATTGACTGTTTTTCCACAAAGCTGTAGGAACATGGTAGGAATTATTTTTTATAGGAACAACTCTAATACCTATAAGGAATGGACTTCTAGAATCGATGGAGGATCTTCATCCAAGGATGATTAGAATAGAAATAATAGATCATATTACAAGTCCCTCTGTACAGGGCATGACAAGTATAAATTATTGTATAGAAAGTAAACTAATTAAAGCAATTTTATACGATTTGTTCTAAGAGTTCACACTTCTTAGTGAGTCCTTACACCTTTAAGTATTGAATTTTTTCATAGTGGAGCTACTTCATTAATGTATAATAGTAGAGGACAAAATGGATGTTCGAAGTAAACTAGACTGGTTTAATAATGTCATTATGGACAGAAATAAATCTTACCTTCTCTTAAATTCTAAGCTTAAAAGCTAGAAGTTGAATAATGTCATAGAAAAAAAAAATTATGAATTGAATTTGGGGTTCATTACATAATTTATCAAAGCGAAAGATTTTGCTTGGGCACGAGCAGGGTCGGTAATTCTTAGTATATATTCTGAATTATAGAAAAACTAATAAATCTTGTGGTTTCAAACAAAAAGCCTTTTTGTTTTGTGTCGATTATGGAAGCTTCCGAAAGTGAAATCCCGGGATGGAGAATGCATATGCAAGGGACCCCACGAGTCAAGACAAAGCGGTGATGAAGCTCACCCGCAATGGAGGTGTTCGACAATGAGGAATCTCATTGTTGAGCTCTAGGTTTTCAAGGCCGACAATGAAAAATTGGAGAAAGCACCTCCGAGGAGCAGAAGGGGCGTGAGATGCAATTTGTGTGAGTATAGTATGAAAAATCCCAAAGATGATAACCATGATGAAAGAGACCAGCAAAGGGCCTCAAAATTATGAATTTGGAAGCAGAGAAAAGAGCGGAGTTCGATGCAGAGGACACCTTGTTGAGACAAAACGCACAGGAAGGAAAATAAAACAGGTAGACCACCTTTAAGGAGAGTTTAAAAATATTAAACCGGCTACCTTTGATGGAGAATCTAGAGCTGGAGATAAGTTGAGAGGCATGGTTGTTGGACATCAAAATACTTCACGTCGCCACAACTATTCCAGCAACTGAAGGTCAGAATGGCCATCACAATCTGAAAGGGAAGGCCAAAATTTGGTGCTTGGGTTGAAATTTGCCAAGGGACTAAAGGAGAAACGATTGGAATGGTCCGACTTTAAGAGTATTTTAAGAAACAATACCTTTCTAGAAACTATTATGAAGAGCGAAAAGAATTTTCTGAGTTATTCAGACAGATGATGATGAGGGACCTTATAAATAAATTTATGGAACTACCGCGTCCATCGTGCCTTACATCGGGGAGGATAAGGTAAAACTCCAACAGTTCTTAAGTTGTTTACCACAGTCCTACAGGGACATAAGTGAGTTTGACAACCCCAAATTCACGGAGTGAGAATTATTCAAAGCAGATGTGCTATGACTAAATATAAACAATGGGTAGAGTTTCCCAAAACTGGAAGGATAAGAAGCAAGATCGAATGAACCAGTAGAACAAGGGGTACCAATGACTCCTTATGGGGATGAAACAAAGTTTCCATGGAAGATTTTCCACTCAATCATCAAATACCTAAGGTAATTGGTGGCAAATTAAACACAGGAACAAAGAAGTTTATGGGGACAACTCTGAGCGATGCAAGTGTTGGGGTGTGGGAGGGAATCTTCCATTTAATTTACAGCAAGCGAATTTGTGCTGCAATTTGCGAGGGAAACCTACGGTGAGTGGAGGCGTGGGCAGAAGTCACATCGATTCATCACATCCATAGATGGTCAAACCATGATCCTGATCCCTGGGTGACAGTGAATCAATGACACTTTCGATTTTTGTTTTAATTGAACTTGGAGCTACGTTAAGTTATGTCACTCATAGTGTAGTAGAGTCAAATAAACTTAAAATGAAGCACTTTACAAAATCATAGCTTGTACAATATGGTACTAAAGAAAAGTAGTTGACTTTATATTTGATCTTGAGTTCATCTTAGATGGTGAAAGAATGGGTTCAATCTGAACATCCTACCACTGGGATCTTATGATATGATTATCGGGATGGATTGGTTGGAACAACACACAATCTGATACTAAGGCATTACAAAGATACTTGCTATAAAGATAATTTTATGCTGTTAGAATAGCCCACGGCCCTCAAAACCTATATCTGATCGGACAAATTTCAGCGATGCTTTCGAAATGTATTATAAAGGGATATCAGAGTTTATGCCATCCAAGTGGCGAATCTATTAGAAAGATAAGCCCAATTTAGAAGACTTTGTTGTCCTGATGAATTGAGAGACATGTTTGTGGATGAGATGCCAAAATTACCTCCTATAAGGGAAATGGACTTCTCCATAGACATACTACGGATACCCCCTATCTCAAAAGAACCCTACAAAATGAGTCTACCAGAAATGACAAAATTAAAAAACCAATTACAGGAATTGTTGGACAAAGGTACTCGGTTTGAGTGTCTACAAGCCATGGGAGCGATTATCTTTTAATGAAAAAGAAAGCCGGTACTCTAATACTATGTATCAATCATAGACAATTGAATAAAATGACCTTTAAGAACAAATACCACTTACCAAAGATAAATGATCTATTCGATCAAGTGGGGGGGCCAAAGATCTTTTCAAAATTGTATTTATGATATGTTTATCATCAAGTTAGGATAAAGAACCAAGACATAAACAACTTGACTTTTAGAACAGCTATATGGACATTACGATTTTGTAGTCATACCTTCGGACTCACTAATGCACCGGCTACATTTATGGCAATGATAAGCATTTTCAGTCAGTACTTAAACAAGTTCATAGTAGTATTTATCAGCGATATTACAGTGCACTACAAAACAAGGAGGAACATGATAGCACTTAGAATAGTTTAGAAAACATTAAGAGGCTGAGCTATCACATAAATTTGACAAATGTGACTTTTATCAAAGAAATACTATATTTAGGACATGTAATTTCCTCGGTATTTTGGTAGACCCGGAAAAGGTAAAATCCATTATGGAATGCTTGATTACCCTAAGGATGTGGTAGATATCAGGTCATTCACAGGAATCACTAGATATGCTCAGCAGTTACTAGAGAAGGGTTTTCCAAGGTAGTATACCCTATCCCGTCATTACAAAAGAAAGGGACTAAGTTTAACTAGTTGCAAAAGTGTCAAGAGAGTTTTAACAGTGAGAATTATTGACATGTTGTTTGAAGGTATCAAACCTAGATAAATACCTCACGGTATGTGTTGATACAAGTAAAGAAGGACTAGGTAATGTCCTTGGGAGGAATTGCATTGATTTCTTCGCGATTACGAGAATTAAAAGAACAATAATGAAATTATGTCACTCATGACTTAGGATTAGCGTGATGAATACATACCTTAAAATGTGGTGACACTATATAATGGGCAGAAAATTCCACCACTATTGGATAATAGCGGGGTGAAATATTTGTTTGACCAACTAGACCTTAATGCAAGACAAACAAGGTGGCTAGTGCATATGCATGAGTCGACTTGAGGTCAGATATCAAGGGTGGGAAAATAAGTGCTTGAGGGCTTTAAGCGAAAGAGTCCATGGGTTATTTGAGATAAATATCAGCAGGGTAGGAAGTGATCTGGAACAAAGGATACGACAGGTATTAATGGTGGAAATTACACTAAGATGATGTGAGAATTTCAAAATAGTATACATGAAACTCGAGGGTAAACCAAGGGTATAAGTATCGAAAAGAGGGACTATTAAGATTTAAAAATAGTCTTTACATACCCGATTCAATAGAGCTAAAATTAACTATTTTAGACGAAGTGCATAGAAACCATATTACGGCCATCTAGGTTGCAAAAACAATACTTGACCCCTTTCAGGAAAGCTATTTTGGTGGCCTAATATGAAGGGAAAATGCTTGATGCGGCTGGGTCCCAAGATTTTATTAGGTGGGTTAAGGCCCGAACACCTAATACAGCCATTACCGATTACCGAGGAATGGAAATGGGAGACCCCTATCGTTGGACTTTTATAGCGAGGGTTTTCTTAAAACTTCGAGAAAGCAGAATGATTCTATCCTTAGTTTATGTCGATAAGCTTCGATTAAATTACGCACACTTTACTCAGTAAAGTCTACTTTTAAAAGGTATAAAACATTATTAAACTTTCACAAAGAAATTTTTTTAAACATAATTTATTCCTAAATGGTGATTTGAGATAGAGGCGTAAAATTCATCCATGGAGGAATTGTTTGCGGGGCTAAATACTAATTTTAATTCGATTACAAGTTATCATCCACAAATGGATGGACACACGAAAGAACAACCAAATCATAGAGTATATGCTCCACATGTGTATGTAGAGCAGCCGAACAAGTTGGAGGATTATATACACTTGGTAAAATTTGCATATATAACAATGGGTACCAAACTTAGGCTAAGTTGAGCCCTTTCAAAATGTTGTACGGTATAAAGTGTACAACTCTAATTAGTTGGGATAGCCAACTAACAAACTCATGGTTGGACCAAGAATGCTCCAAGAAATGGAGAACATAGTATGAGGAATTTCATGAACTTGAAAGAAGCACATGGCCAGACGGAAGAGCTATGCATATGTCAGAGAAAATAAGAAACTTGGAGTTTCAATTGGGAGACCATGTTTATTTGAAGTCAAAGCCCAAAAAAGCTCACTAAATTTAGGGGAGTACGTACCCAAGTTGGATCCCAGGTTTTGTGGGCCCTTCTTGATATTAGCTTGAATTGGAACCGGTAGCATATCAACTTACACTTCCATATAATCTAGAACTCATGTATTTCATGTTTCTTTGTTGAAAAAGTATATTCCTTTGACCACTGCTCATATGATTGGTTAGACTTAGTGGGTGTAACCAAAGGGAAATGATTTCGGGCAAAGCCTTGTGCGATGGACGGTGATGGGACTTTGGAGCAGGAGTTGTGGCTTTCAGTGCAAAGTTGCAATGGAAGCACTTTGGTCCCTTATGAAGACCACTTGGGAGTTGGAGGAGATTGCGGAAATCTCATCCAATCTGTTCCAGGAAAGGAACGAACAATAAGGTGGATAGTGTTTTATTTAAGGGGAAAAGGATGTGACATCTCCCAAAAAATAAACTATAGCCACAGAAATTTACGTTGCTAGAAATTTATTAGTTTTAGTAAATTCGAATTTGGAAAATTTTGCAATTTATGTAATTTCAAATTGAATTTGATTGTAATAAATGATTTGATTGTTGGGAGGAGATCTGATCTATCAACTAATTATTTGACTATGACACTTGCATAAAAATAGAATATTTATATTAATTGTAGAAGGACAAATGGAATATGTCGTATTAAAATGGGTTGACCATGACTCCTTGAGTGGGGGAACAAGTTGGAACTACCCTCTGGGCTGATCATTACAAGCGACAAATCAGATATTTGGCCATTTTACATCCCGAAAATCAAGGATTTGTAAATCTATGAAAATTCCCAAAGGGAGGGAAAATACCTAAGCAAATTGATAAATAACATATGTGGCGAGGGAAGCGGGATAACATGAAGTATGCTGGAAAGATTTTTGAGTTAAACTACATTATGGACCTCACAGTTGAGTGTGAGAAGAGGAGTCTGTTGAGGCAGAAGAGACATTTGTTGAGGAGGAGTTTCCAAGTTTTTCCCTCATGGATTCATGGAATGGGAGCCTAAGGAGTAAATCGAGGCAAGTGTTTTGAGCGCCACGATTTCTCTGAGTTGGGAGGAATGTGGTTGTTCCCTCTGTCTTCCCACAAGATGGTTAATATATGTTGCTATATTCCTCTCAGTTTGGATGATTTTATATATGATGCAATGTATTTGTTAGATCCGAACTGAAATGATTTCCATTTTTATGTTTAAATGCTTGCATATCTTATGCAGTATATTCGTTAAATATGGATTGAAATTATGTTCCATCTCTTGAATTATTTAGACACAGGTTAGCAATACGCTCCTATTTAATTCGGTTTGGATACAATAACCTGTGTGAAATCTGTTCAAAGTATGAAGTATAAAAGGAAAACTGATAGAATGCCTTAAGAATTTAATGTTGAATAATGTTTTTACGTTTGAGTTAATCTCGAATGAATACTAAAATTCTATATTTTAATTGTTAGGATAATCGGGAGTAAATTATATGGTTAAATTCTGGAATAGTCCCTTTATAAACTGGGTTATTACCACGGAGGCATTGGTAGGGTAATTACCAGTATTTCGAAACTCCAGTGTGTATAATTTATCTATTGTAAATGGAATTGAACTCGAGAACTTTACATAGGGTATTTAAACTTCGGTAAGAAAATCATGCGCCAAGTTATGATAATGATTGGGTTTTGTTTGGGTACATAAAAGTCCCAAAACAAACAAAAATAAGTACCATGAGAAATCTAATCAATGTTCTTTTACATATATATATATATATATTCTGATCAATGAATAGAATTACAAGTACAGAAGTTGTAAGTGATTTCTGCCGATATGTCTACAAATTTTTCCTTCTAGAGCTTAATCCCAATAGTGTTCACATACAACTTTTAGAGCTTAATCCCAATAGTGTTCACATACAACTGGAAGACAGATAGATATGCAATCTATATATACATAGATATATATATTCTGATAATAAATATGAGTTTACAAAAGTAACAGATTCTAATTGACCATACTTTAAATTATGGAATCAAACTTCAAACAAGTTTAAACTTGTCAACAATCTATGGTTATGTATAACTAAATGCTAGAGGCACGAGGGTCGATAAATTTTAACTTGACCATTCTACAACCACGAAACCCCGAAGTGATTCTCCCACATTCCTTTCACTTTTTGCAATTCAGGGGCTGTTGCGTGTTGATGTTTGACATTTGTGATCGCGAAATCTTGAAACCCCAAAGTGTTGGTCCCACATTCCTTTCACTTTTTCGCAATTTGGGATTTGTTGTGTGTGGACGTTTGGCATTTGAAATCACGAAATCCTGAACCCTGAAACCCCGAAGTGTTGGTCCCACTTTCCTTTCACTTTTTCGCAATTCGGTAGTTGTTTTGTGATGATGTTTGGCATTTGAAATCGAGAAATCCCAAACCCCGAAACCCCAAAGTGCTCGTCCAACATTCCTTTCACTTTTTCACAATTTGAGAGTTGTTGTTTGTTGATGTTTGGCATTTGTAATCATGAAATCCTGAACCCCGAAATGTTGGTCCCACATTACTTTCAATTTTTCGCAATTCGAGAGTTATTGTGTGTCGATGTTTGGCATTTCAAATCATGAAATCTCGAACCCAAGAACCCCGAAGTACTGGTCCCACATTCCTTTCACTTTTTCACAATTCAGGGGTTGTTGTGTCATGATGTTCAGCATTTGTAATCGCCAAAACCCGATAGACCTCTTTTTTTCCACAAAACTGTAGGAACATGGTAGGAATTATTTGTTATAGGAACAACTCTAATACTATAAGGAATGGACTGGTAGAATCAATGGAGGATATTCATCCGCGATAGAGGTAGAATAGAAATAACAGATCATATTACAAGTCACTATGTACAAGGCATGACAAGTACATAAATTATTGTATATGGAAGTATTAAACTAATTAAGCAGATTTTAGCGCGATTTTTTCTAAGAGTTTTGCTTCCCATGAGGTCATACACCTTTAAGTATTTGAATTTTTCTTAATTAGACTATTGTTTAATGGAATAAACTGTAGAGAACAAAAAGGGATCCTTCGAAGTAAACTAGACTGGTGTAATAATGTCATTATGGACAGAAATGAATCTTACCTTCCCTTAAATTCTAAGCTTAAACGAAATTGAATTATGTCATATAAATTATTTTTTGTGGTGAATTTGAGGTTCATTTCACCACCCTACTTGCATTTTAAGATGGCAAGAATCAGGGAATACATGTCCACTCTGCCGATTTCAAGTGCCCCTTAGATTGCAATACCGTTATGTTTTATGTTTTCATGATTCTAATCATTTTGGAGCAACTCATATCATGCATGATTATGTTACATTGATATCATTTTTTTTTTGGTTTTTAGCATCCTGAATTTATTTATGCATTCAGAAGATGCAATTTAAACAATAAAAGATAGTTATTTTGTCTAGATTTATGTCTACCAAAAAAAACAAAAGGTATAACCTTTAGCCAAGGCCTTTAAGATTTATATTAGTGATCTTAACATATAATAATACTTTCATGTTATTTTCATATTTTGTTTAAAGATTATTGAGGTTGAATATGTTCTTTGATTATTTGTCATATTGGAAAATATTTACACACTCTACAAAGGTAACTTATCTATGTAACTTAATCTCTTCATTCGTTCTTATATCTATTCAAATAATATTAATAATATGTTCATTATTTCTTAGTGAGGTTCATCATCTTCTATTTTGTAGTGTAGACAATATTTTTATTTACATTTTAGATATGTCTTACTTAGTTTCTTAAATGGATGACTTGCATGTTCTTTTTCTTGGCATCCTTCTTCTAGTTACTTAGATTAATCATTGGATGTAGCTTTCAACACTTATCTTCATTATGACCATTGATATTACAATGGTTGTGGTGGTTTTGTAGATCCTTGCATTAAGGTGTAGTGGTTGTTGTCTTCTTAACCTTTCCATTCCACTTATTAATTGCCATGATGGTTTCTTACTTAGAACCACTTGGTTGTCCTCTCTTCTTATACATCGCCAAATATCGTGCTTCCATACTTGCCTCGTCAACATCCCTAATTTTAAAGTTAATCACTTGCCTCCTTATATGATTGTGGATATCATCTAAATACTTGAGGAATACATCCAGGTTATTGGGAGATATTCCCAACATAATGGCTTGTTTCTGGGACTCAATAGTCTATTCTCCATGTTAACGACAAAAAATGCATTGTCATTTTCGCAAGAATGATGCCTAATCTTGTAACGAAATTTTTTCCAGATTCACTAACTCCAAATCCAAATATGATTTCACCGTTGGAAATCTTATGATCTGTAGATGAAAATCGACTATTTAAACATGCAAAACGGACTTTCCATGACTGAGAAACTTGATTTTGAAAATCTGCCCGCTTTCAATAGCGCAGAAGGCAGAATTTTTTGACTAGTTAGCTGTGGAAAGTGGCGACTTTCCACAGCGCAAGAGAAGATTCTCGGGTAAGTTAGCTGTTGAAAGCTGTCATGACCAAAATAGTCAAATTTTCGCCCAGATCAAAAATTTTTGGGTTTGAATGGTTTGAATTCTTCTTCACTAAGCTAGTTATGAATTATCAAATCAAAATATGAAGGCCTTTCTTGGAGATGAAAGTCAAAAGGGCATTTTTTGACTAGATTTAGTGATTTTCAAGGGCAAAATGATAGGGTTTTTTGGCACACATCATCAAATTCGAATTCCACTTTCAAAGGAACATATCAAAGAGCCATGGAAGGCTAGGCTACACTTCATCAACTTTCAACCAATGTTTGAAGACCAAAAGATAGGAGTTGACCTCATCTTGAGGAGCTATTTTTATCTTTTGTGAATTAGTTTTGACTTTCTATTTTTAGAATATCAGATCCATTGTTTTAGGATATGAAACTTATTGTAAGAGGCTATAAAGCCAAAGAAATTTGGAGCACTAAAGGGTTCGACTTTGAATACTATGATGCTGCCTCTGTAACACACAGACTTATTCTTATTTTATAAAAACTGCAAGCTTCTTTCAGTTCTGTGTCAGATTTTCT
>SNQJ01S0245942.1:0-13160 GCA_010110895.2 Picea sitchensis | reverse complement strand
TACCTCATAATTTAAAGTGGCAATCTATAAAATAATAAAATTTAACCTGACAATAATTAAAAAGGGCAATATTTGGAAAAGACAAACTATCATTATTACAAATGACCATAATTAAGGATGACAATTTATTAAGGATGTCAATACATAGAACTACATCATAAATAAAAAGGTTTAAAGATAACAATATGACATCATAAGTGGAAACGTCAATATATAACCATAACAAGATTAAAAAGGTCACATTTAAAAGTATGAAATTTAAAAAGGGCAATACATAAAATAGCCATGTATTTACTCTTATAACCTTGCAATAACATTTCATCACCTTACATCATGCATTATCTAAATATTTACCTTAACCATACTCAGAAACGTTAATCACATAATCATTATTCCGTAATCGACAATGCATTTAAAAATTTGCACAAAAACTTACTTGCTTTAATATTAAAAATCCCCTTAATGTTATCATTCCATAATTGAAAAAGCAATAAAAATAACCTCCGCATACATTAACCTTCCACATTCACTATGACTACGGCATTTTATCTAGCATTTTATTTATAAAATAAAAAGTCAACCAGATATCACAACTACAACAATAGATTATGATCTGGTTACCTATTACAGGCAACCGAATACCGAGGCCAAGGCAACGGTATGAAATCTGGAATAAGAGGGCAACAAAGTACTGATAAAGGCAAGGAATACATAAAAAGAAATGATATCATAATGAGGGCAGTAACTACGCTGCATAAATCTATAAATAAGGCAACATAGAATTGGGAATCCCTCCTAATTTGGAGCGAGAACGCGTGTACCACGAACAGTAAGAGGGTGCACTGTCCCAACAGCGGCCTCACTGTTCGGACAAACCCCCGATCTAGCTATCAATAAGGAAGGTTGGGACAACAGCCTTGTTCAAGGCGATTTAGAAGGAGGCGACTGTGTTGAACGGGCGCACATGCCTCTAGATCCGCGCCACCTTGCACGCATGCACCCACTCGGTCATAGAAAACTCAGAACGATACACAAGAACGATACCCAGGCATGAAAAAGGTAAAAAAACACAGGCACGAACAAGGTAATGATACACAACATGAACAAGGGCGCGATACACAGGCAAAAACAAGGGCGCGATACACAGCACGAACATGGTAACGATGCACAACACTCAGAGAAAACTCAGAACGGATTTAATGGAAGAAGAGCTGGCGCAGGACAGAATATCCAGCCCAGCATCACGCAAAAGCAGAGTCCAATCGGTGGCTGGGCGTGTAAATGAAATTTTTCCTTTTTTTTTTTTGCAGCCGAAAGAGGCCCGATCCGGTAGTAGATCAGGGCCACACAGTCAGGGTATGAGCCCGAGATTTTTCTCGCAGAGGAAGGATCCCACACAGCGAATCATGACAAAAAAAATAAAACGCCCACAATCATTAAAACGAAATTACATGTTTAGACAGAAAGAAAACAATCCGGGTTGCCAATTAAAATTTATAACGCAGACAGGGTTTACTACTGGGTTAAATTAAGAGCGCTGTAAGCGATTACGATTTGCCAATTAAAATTTCCTAACACATGCAGATTTCATTGTTGGGGTTAAAATTTCAGAACGCCAACGAATATATAAAGCGCAGATCACAGAGAATAACAACGCCACAGAGAAATAACAACGCCAGCGAATATATAGAACGCAGATCACAGGGAAATAACAACGCTCACTAAGAAATAACAACGCCACAAAATTTAAATCTACCCACAGGAAAATAAAAAGCCACAGAAATGGGATTTGCCCACAGAAAACTAAAGAGCCACATAAATTGAAACTGGCTTTAGGCATTCAATCAATCACAGGTTAAACAATTCATTAAAGCCGCTAAGTTTTCCTTTTAAAACTAAAATCTAAGTGTTAGCATGAGTGAAATTGCTGCCAAGAAAAAGAGTGAATTCGCCGGCAAGTAAATGGCTAACCCTCTTCCCAAAGATGGGTACAAATTCTGTCGAACGGTGTCATTATATTCACGAAAAAAAAATAAACATTGCAGTCAACAATAACATTTAAATTACCGAATATAAAAATGCATTCTACTTCACTAGTTTAAGATCATACCGTTTCCTTACGCCTGCTTTGGAAGACATCCCATGCTCCATTTTGCGTCCCATGCTCCATGCCGCTCCCGCTCACCGACCGTAGCGACCTCACTGATACCTCCCAACCAATCGCTAGGGGTACTTTGCTTCCCCCTTAGCACCCCGAGACGCAAAGGGGCCACACAAGATCCAGAGATAAGACTAGCTCCAGCTTCGGCTCGCCTCAAATTTGAGCTACCACTCAATACAAGCTGAGGAATTCCCAACTCCTCACAAGCTAACAGTCAAGCCACAATCCGGCGGCGTAACTTTACGCTCACCGTTCCCCCTTCTTCCTTATTTTCCCCTTCTTTTATAGAATTTGAGACCCGCCACTTCCTAAATCATTATTAATTTAATTTTTTATGATAAACCTCTAAAAATTCTCTGTCGTCTAAGTGTCACTCATCCCCACGGTTCTCCCAAAAATTTATTTCTTTTTTAATAATTAAAGACTCAAATTCCCTCACCCCCTTCAATGGCTCTAAAATTACTCCTAGGGTTCCTGGGTCCCCTCTCATGCTTTTAATACTTTCCTAAAATGAAGTTGGCCAAGATTTAGTTCATTTTAGTAACTCATAGTGTTGTTGATTCCTTTTGCTTTTTACCCTATGATCCTACTTTCCATTATTAGTTTCCTTTATTACAAGTTTCCTTATTTCTACGATTTATTTCTCTCTTTTTTATTTTTAAACCCAAAGAGATAAATGCGCTTAATCCTTTCTATGTTTTAAATTCATTTCTTTTATGCTCTCACATGTTTTTTTTTTTTTTTTACTTCCATATTCATTTTTACCATTAACACCATGTAATTTAATTAATTTATCCCCTTTCTTCACCTTACCCTTTAATTTTAAGAAGACTTTGATTAACACCTAGGAGGGTTTTAGTTTAAGCCCTTATGTTTATTTTTTATAGGATCTTTTCTTAGGGCTTGTCAAAATTTTATCTTAGAGATGTTTTTAAATTTAGTTTAATTTGGTACTGTGTGACAATTAATTAGGGGAGGCGTTGTAGAATTTGCTCGAGTGGAGTCTTAGGGTCATCTAGGTTGTCTCATCATCATCACTGTCTGCGGCGTGCCTTCCAGGGATGCACTACATGCTCAAGGTGCCCTTTCGCCTCGTTTTCTTCATTGTCATTGTGCCCTTGAGGATGCACCACGTGCTCAAAGTGTGCCACTTTCGCCAACTTGTGAGCTCTTTAGTAGCGACGTGCCCTACGGGATGCACCACGTGCTCCAGGAGTGCTTTCGTGAGCTTGATTGATTGGTAGACATCTATAGCCCTTGGAGTCAACACTTCACTAGGTGAACTTGTGGGAGACTAAGGGCTCTAACGAATAGACCCCTTGTCACTAAGAATCATGTGTGACTGTCGCAGTCTGCCCTCGGCATCGTGGATCCTCTCGAAAAAGGTAATCATTAACCTACAATTCGAACCCGCGGCGAAGTGCTAGTAGGTTGTGGCGGTACAACATCACCTCTCCCTCAACCTCTGGAAATCATGTGTGGCCCCTTTACTTCAAATGTGATTTTGGTCGGTAAGCTATCGTCATCCTTCATCATCAGCCGTAAGTGTCGAGTCAATAGCGTATCATAAAATCAATATCCTTACCATCATAAACAAGCAATATCCGTAAGCGAATCAACCCAAATAAGCACTCCACGACTCAATCCGGAGTCAAGGGGTTCCACCGTCTCCACCATCCTCAATTCGAAAACCACTTTACTCAAAGAAAGCCAGTGGCCAGTACTGTCTATATCATTGTAGTAAAAACATCCTGTCATGTATCTTAATGCATCATAATGAAAAAAATTATCATCATAAAAATCCCGAGATCACTTACTGAGCAAGTGTCCTCAAAATAAGTTTTGTAAGTCGCATGAGAGCGGGATGTTACACAATTCAATTTGCTCAATTACAAAACAACAATACAATCTTAGTTCTTAATGACTCAACCTATACCAATCATTCAATGGTCCTTTGCTACTCTCTCTATGGAAGTATTAGAAATGTTCTCTATAGGGAAATATAATCCTTTAATTGAGGTAACAAAACCTTTTCTAAATACATAAACCTTCCTCAAATATAAATATTGTGATAGCCAAAAGTACTACTTCTTGAACTCAATAACAATCCAACTATCTTTCTCGACCTTTAGAATGATATGCTCAACAACAATAAATATGAAATAGTCCAGTAAAACCGAACCAATATATTTCAAAAAATGTTTCCAATGCACTCAAAATCCCCTTAAAGTACTATATAGGGTTTGGATCAAATGCAATTGAAATCCAAGGGTATATTAAGATAAATTGAACACTTCCTCGGATGGGGTGACAAGTAGACTAGAACCCCGCAGTGGACTTGCACTAAAACCATAAATACCATTATGCCAATCCTGCATACATTGCTTACATGAAGGATGGCCATAGATCTGAGAGCGGAAATGGAGGAATTCTCCCTCAGCCTTGAGAGCATTCACGATCCCATTTGTGGTTGGGATGAAAAGGCTAAAGGTGGGAGGATGGCTCCGGCTCTCGTTTATTCGGTTTTCCCCTCGGCTCCGAGATCTGTCTGGACTCTCTGGAGCTGATGAATTTTATATTCGTTTAGTTTATGCAGCGGCCTTGATTAGTAGTTAAATTACGCATCTTGGTGGTTTGAAGAGCGGTCAAAGCGTTTCCAGTGTCTCTCCGACAGCCTTGAAACAGATCTGATTAAGCGCAATTGCAATTGCCACCTCCCCTTTCTCATAGCAGGAAGCGAGGAACACCTACGCCATTAGCGCTGACATGAAGTGACTCAAAGGAAGCGAGAGTGCTTGCAAGGATCGGTTAGGCCGAACCTTAGCTCTAAGCGTCATTCTAAGACGAGAGAGAGCGGAGAAGAGCGAATAGAAAGCGACTTTACCCACCATTGTTGAGTCTAGTGTTGGTTGTAGTAGTGATTTTAGAGGAATGGCACCGGGAGCCCTGAAGAATACGTGTTCGAAGGAGGAGTTTCCCCCTTTCATTATTGAGGAAGACCCGTCCCCGGCACGTTCTATGGAAGACCCGTCTTTCTACGAGAAGACTCATGCAGAGACCCATCCGGAAGCCTGCAAATTCAATCCGACACTGTTAGATGACACTCTGGTACATGTCGCATTAAGGAAGTTCCTGGCGGGTAGCGAAAGTGCAAAGCATTGCCTTGGTGCCTGAGCGTTCGATGAAGGCTCGAAGATTACGGCAATTTGCCGGTGGAGTAGATGGCGTTCAGCAGGGAGCTCGGCGGCGATGGAAGGGAGTGGCAGCTTACGCTGGCTCAATCATTGAGGACGAACACCTGGCTATCCTATGTGATCTTCGTGGGCGCATGTCGGATCTGGAACATCGAGCTCTCCTCATGGACAGTGTATGGATATGCTCTTTGATGCGCTATCCAATGAGCACATCAGCGGGAATGTCCCTTTGTGCTGAAACGCCGCCTTCTGGCGGGGACCAGCAGCCCGATTACTTGCGGGGATGACAGGTCAGTTGGCACTTAGGTGTCTTATGCATTTTCAGTTTCTAGTTTTATATGTCTGCTTGGTTCCTAGATTTACTTCATTGTTTATATGTATTTAGACATTTTGCATATGTCCTGGTTTCCTCCGGGCGGGGCGGATGCTCTCTACACCAAGATTTTCATACTCTTTGCTACTTGCCGTTATATATCTTTGGTTTTCGATAAATGCGTGACATTTTGGGTGGTTTCATATACACACTTTCTATACTCTGTAGAGTTTTGGTTTTCTAATATAGTAGGTTCTACTTTTTATTTTAAAAAAAAAGATAAATTGAACACATTTTAACATAAATAGTTACTAAACACAACTACCAACTTGACGAAACTCTCAAAAGTTGTCATTTTTCTAGAGGTTGCATTTAGTGGTTGTTTTATGTTCAAAATTAATTGTTGCCGAAGTAGCACCCATTTTTCAAGGTTAAAATTACAAAATTTTGTGGTTATGACCTATAATGTTGCAAACAAAAACCTTAAAATTGACACCCAAAATGAAAAGGGAATTGTTGTGGTAGCAGCCTTTTTTTGGGGAGGGTTAAAATTACAACTCATTTTGAAACCTTAGCCTTGGAAACCAAATGATACAATTGTGAATAAAAACCTTAAAATCAATTGCGGAACAAAAAAAAAAAGTATTGTTAGTAATAACACACGCCCTTTTTATTTTGAGGTTAAAATTACAACATATTTGTCTGATGAATTTTAACAACCAATGTCAATGCAATCCAAAACTTCAAAATTAACACTCAAATCAAAGTATAGTGCTACTGCAACACCATTTTTTTTGTTTTGAGCCTAAAATTCAAAATAAGAAAAAATGTTTTAAAATTGAAAAAATGGCAATGAATATTTTAAATTAAAAATAAAAATAAGAACTATTATTTTTAAGATAAGACTTTTTTTAATGGAGAATTACAAAGTCAAATCTCACTATCATGATCAGTTTCAATGGGCTTCGTTTTTCATGGTGACTCAAATTCAAAACCCGCCACTACTGGAGGAGACACCTAAAAATCCAACCATGCTAAAGGTTGGTGAGACCCAAGCTGGGTATGATCCCAAAATTTTGACGACTTACATATCCCGAGTTGTGATTTCTCAACTACATGCCTAATTCCATAGGTCATGAACTTGTTAACAAACAAAAAGAATGCAAAAACATTAATATATATATATATATATATATATATATATATATATATATATATATATAAACACGCACATAACTACTAAAAAACGCTTATTAAAAATATTACTAAAAAGCTTATTAAAAAAAAACCTAAAGTGTAAAGAAAAATAAATAAATAAGACTTATTTTAAAACAAAATAAAATAGATATAAAATAATACATATATATTATAATATTAAAATATATTAAAAATTTAAAAACTTAATTTTAAAATAATAAAATTAATATTAAAATATAGCAATTAAAAAAAAGAAAAAAAAAATTTAAGAGGGCGGGGAGGACTTGCCTCTCCCCACAAAATCTCATTTTATTTTTTTTATTTTATATTCATTTTATTTTAAAATAATGTTTTAATATTTTACTAAAATATATTTTTAAAATTTTTATTTTAAGTGTTTTAATATTTAGTTTTATTGTTTATTTTCAAATAAGCTGTTTTTTATATTTTTTCAATTTATTTTTTTAATATTTAGATTTTGTTATTAAAGGGATTTTATTTTTATTTTTATTTTTTTTAATTTAATAAAGGGTTTTATTTTTATTTTTTTTTTGTTAATAAATTTTTTTTTTTAGATTTTTGTTTATATTTAGTTTTTTTAATTTTGATTTTTGAAAATTTTCTTAAAAATCAAAGCTTCGAACTAGGAGAAGGTTCTTTTCTCTAGTTTTTTTTAAGCATTTTTCTTTTTAAATTTTAAATGTATTTTAAAGAATGGTTAATTTTTATTTTAGCGAGACATATGTTTCCTTCTTTTTCTTTTTTTTTTTTTTTATGATTTTTTTTTCAATAACTCGGAGCTTTTACATCGTGATTTAAAAATGTTGCAATTTTATTCTTGAAAAAAAAGAGGGGGTGCATGATTGGCACCTCTTTCTAATTAGTAGTCAATTTAAGATTATGGGTTTACTGCTTGATATCAATTATAGAAACCCATGAGTCTAAAATAAGTTAATAGTTTTATTTAAAAGGGTGGGGTGTCATTGGGAGCGCTGCATTTTTATTATGGGGTTGATTTTAATCTTTTTTGTTGCAATGATACAAGTTGTTAAGGCCATCATTTCAAAGTAGTAATCTTGACCCTGAAAAGAAAAAAGGTTGCTACTATTTGTTAGCACCACTTTTCGTTTCAAGGGTTGATTTTAGGGTTTTGTTGAAACATTATGGGGTTGTTAAAGACCTGCATGGTGCCAAAGTTGTTAATGTGACCACAGGAAAAAGAAAAAAAATGGATGCTTCACCGGTAGCACCACATTTAGACTTCAGTTGATTTTTGGTGTTTTTGACCTAAAATGTGGGATTTTAGAGCTAGACTTCTCATTTTTTAGGTTACAATTCTCTTCAAGTCGATAATCGTGTTACTACATTCCTTGCTAGATGAAAAACCCATAAAACTTCCCTCAAGTTGCCAAAGCCCCCAAATTCTATGCTATTTTAGAAGTAGTAAGGCATGCCAAAATTGTTATAGGATGTGAATGCTAGTTTGTTAAATTACAGTTGTGTTCCCACCACTAGTTGTCCTAAATAAGGTTGTGGTTGATTTTGTTATATATATATATATATATATATCCAAAATTTTCAATAATTTCTCAAATGATTTAGGGTTTTCTATAGAGGTTACTACCTAGAATATCATATTATTTATTCTAAATGGAGGTCTTAACTTCTATAACGAGATAATAAATTCTATGTAAATGTACATATTCAAACCCTCAAGTAAAATTATGAATTTTAAAAGATAAATGTACATTTAACTAAATTTTCAAACTATTATATTGTTTTCCATATGGTTGTAGATGTCATCTTGTCAAGTATTTAGCTCAAGATTTCTCCAGATAGTCATTTAAAACTTACTCCAAGCTTCATGAACAACCAATTGCAATAAGCTTATTGGTTGACTACCCTACCATATCCTTAGGGTAGTTTTATTACCCTAGAACCCTCAAGATGCAATGGATTATAGAAGTACAATAACTAGCGTATTAGAGATGTACAGCCCCTCTATAGAATATGAGGTACCCCACATCTAATATAATGACACAATTATTAAGACTAAACTCACAACTAGATCACCATGAAAAATTTGAGATCCATCCAACATTAGGGTGTAAAAATGTTCAGAGCCCAACCCCTCCTTCTTATATGAAAGCCTTTTAGGGCTCATGCTTCAATTTATTTATTCTCATGAAAAAATCTGGTGTTTAATTACTAAATGCAACAATATTCTTACACACACATGTCACCTCCATGCAAAATTAGTGATTTAAAAAATACAATTAGATATTATTCACCAGCTTCCAACTATCTTTCCTATCTCTACTCCTAGATGTTCCCTTGATTATTTTTCGTTTTCCTAATTGAGTGGGTGCATGAATGGATTTTCCCTATTTAAATAAAACTTATAATTAAAACTCACTTTCTTTCTTTTATTTTCAACTACTAAGCACTTTTCCAATTATCAAGGTGAGTCTAATCTCTATTTTCCTTTTTCATATATTTACAAGGCAAATCCAAATCATAAAATTTACTTTTCATTTCTTTGTAGCCTCAAATAGCGTAACATATCAATCAGAATAGAAATTCAAAGAAGGAGGCATTACATACACCTCCCCTCGAGAACTTTGTCTCAAAGTTCTAAAATAAATCAAGAAAATATTGATGCATCTTAATTGTGTCCTCTCGAGTAATTGAACTAAGACTATAGCTATCCCACTAGACTTTACATAGTTGACGAAATGATGTTGAATTTGTTGATTTTTCCAATCCAGTATGAAAATCGATTTTGCCTTCAAGGCCCCCTCATCCAACACTTATAAATTACTCAAATCAGTAGCATGAGAAGGATTATGGCAATTGAAGATAATAATCAATTGGTCCCAACCTCTCAGTAATATTAAATGGTCCCATTTATTTTGGAAATATCTTGGCTTCCTTGCCAAATTGAATATATCTATTTTGCAGTGTAACTCGTAAAAACAATTTGTCCCCTTCTTTATAACTTGTATCAATTCTATGTGCATCTGTACAACTTTTCTATCTATCTTGAGCTTATTTTAATCTCTCTCTGATTGTTTTCATCTGCTCTTACATTTCCTAAAGTTTTCTTGGTCAATTAGAACTCTATCTTCAAGTCTATCCCAACTTAGAGAAGTTCTACAAGGTCTCACACACAAAAATTCAAAAGGTGCCATGTTTATAGAACTTTGATAACTATTATTATAATCAAATTCATAAGTAAATACTAGATCCATAATTGGCTAGTCCATTACATATGATATATCCTCCAACTTACTTGATCCATATTTATGCTTATCCATATTTCTTAGGACGATATGCCATATTAAAATTAATTTGTGTTCCCAAAGCCTCTTAGAAACTAGTCAAAGCCTTCCCATAAGCATTGATCCTCTATCTAAAATGATATTCTTTGGAATTCCATGTAGTTTCACTATCTCATTTTCAAAATATCTTTCTATTTCCCATGCTTGATAGGTATCCTTCATTGGAATAAAATTTTCACTCTTGATCAAAGTGCACACTACCACTAAGATTGAATCATGTCTTCTAGATGTCATCAATAATCGAACAATGAAATCCATTTAAATCACTTCCCATTTTGATTTATCATTTCATGCAGTTGTAATAATCATATTGGTTGTGAAACTCAACATTTAATTACTTGCATTCCAGTAATTTAGCCACATAGACTACTATGTATTTCTTCATTCCATTCCAAAGAATAGTGGTTTCAAATCCATGTACATTGTTTTCACTCCAAATGAGCCATATATACTACTCCATGCACTTCTATGAGTATCAACTTATGAATTTATTCATTCAAAGGTACGTAAATCCTTTTATAAATCCTTAATAGTCTAGCATTATCCAAGGTATATCCCTCATACTTGGTAATTTTCATTACCTCATTTTCAATTTCTAATTATACTTCTACACTATGTTCATCACTTTCTTGTAATTTTAGTGTATTTTATATGATATTCATATTGAAAGGTAAAATTAATAAGATTCAAGGTCTTATACTTACCTTGTTTAATGTTCCTTTAATTCATGATATTTTTATTTTTGTAAATTAAAACTTGTATTACCTTATATAACTATAAAACATACAAGATCTTGGAAGCATTGTGGTTGGCCTACCAAAAATGGAAACGAGGACCAACGCCATGCTCCTATGTACCAAAGTTTCCAAAATGTTTATTAGTATCTCAAAAACTAGAGCTATTACCATAATTTTAGCAAAAAGCCTTGCAAAACTATTTCTAAATAATCTAGACAAAATGAACATGAGTGACTACAATAGAGAAAGTCATACACCAGATGCTCCCCCATTTCCATTGTTCTGTGAATTCTTATTCCAAGCTTATGCAAGGTTGTATGGATGGCCACACTCTGGGTTAATTCATGATATGTTGAAACCATATTGTCTTAACAAATTTGACCATCTTCTCTATCTAGCATTAATAGACACTAGAAGGCATCTACTACCTTGTTTAATGTTCCTTTAATTCATGATATTTTTTATTTTTTTTTGTAAATTAAAACTTGTATTACCTTATATAACTATAAAACATACAAGATCTTGGAAGCATTGTGGTTGGCCTACCAAAAATGGAAACGAGGACCAACGCCATGCTCCTATGTACCAAAGTTTCCAGAATGTTTATTAGTATCTCAAAAACTAGAGCTATTACCATAATTTTAGCAAAAAGCCTTGCAAAACTATTTCTAAATAATCTAGACAAAATGAACATGAGTGACTACAATAGAGAAAGTCATACACCAGATGCTCCCCCATTTCCATTGTTCTGTGAATTCTTATTCCAAGCTTATGCAAGGTTGTATGGATGGCCACACTCTGGGTTAATTCATGATATGTTGAAACCATATTGTCTTAACAAATTTGACCATCTTCTCTATCTAGCATTAATAGACACTAGAATATCCTGATCCATTTATGGTAAATTTAGTATGGGATTTTTTGTCGAAAACAATTTAAGATTGTTGAATGCATGTTCACATTTCTTCATCCATACAATTTCTTATCTTTCTTTGGAAACTCCATAATAGGATTCACGTTTTTTGAAAATCCTTTCATAAACCTCCTATAATACGTGTCCAAACCCATAAACCTACTTACCTCATGTATTTTAATAGGCATCAACCAATCCATAATAGCCTCTATATTTTCTTGATCCATAACAATTCCTTCTCCTGAGATATATGACCCAAATAATGAATGATTGGTACAAAGAATGAACACTTAGAGATTTTAGCATACAAATTATTCTGTATAAGGCACTGCAATACAAGCCTTAAATGCTCTTTGTGATTCTTTGGTGTTCTTGAATATGTCAAATTATCATCTAAAAACATTTTCACAAACTTATCAAGGTATTATCAAAACACTCCATCCATCAAACTTGTAAACACAAATGGTGCATTTGTCTACCCAAATGACACTACTGAAAACTCAAAATGACTAAAATGCAACTTAAATGTCATATTAGGGATGTTCCCTTCCCTAATTATCAATTGATGATATCCTAATATCAAATTGGTATTTGAAAATATATTCCCCCCCTTTATTTGATCAAATGGAACATCAATAATGGGGAATAGATATTGGTTCCTTAAGGTTTCTTTATTATGTTGTCAATAGCTAATACAAAGCCTCTATGATCCATCTTTTTTCCTAAAAAAATATCACTAGTTTTCCCCATGGTGATATGCTAGGATGAATAAATACCAAGACTAAGAATTATTGGAGATTCATTTTCAACTCTCTCAACTATAGGGTTTTCATGTGATAAGGGACATTAAAAGTAGGCTTGATTCCTAGTTTGATTTCAATCATGAAATCCAACTCCCACTTAGATAGTATTCCAAATAACTCTTCTAGAAAAATACCATGAAATTACTATAATATGGGATGTTGAACCACATTCACTGTATCATCATTTTTTTTCATATGTATAATATCATACAACTTACAATATTTTCTAAGACTTTTCTTCAACAAAAACATTGAAATAAACCTCAAAGACACTCCTCTCCTAGTCCCCATTAAGATTCTTTTATATCCTAATTCATCTATAAAATAAAGAATATTATGTTATATTCGAACACTACCTCATGGGATTCTAACCAAACAATACCTATGATAATATAGTAGGATCCAAAGTTGGTAGTATACAATGACACTTAAGTAACACATACCCCAAGATCAACCTTGCAGTTCTTAACAAACTATCCTACTCCTTGTTTAATACCAAAA
>SNQJ01S0245941.1:0-13160 GCA_010110895.2 Picea sitchensis | reverse complement strand
GTATAATCAAAGTTTTTGTTGAGGGTTTTAGACGTTTCTTTTCCCTATTTTATTAGTTATCATATCAATGTCTTTTCATTTCCTTTTTATTATTTTATTAAACATATTTTCATCTCCTTGTTGTTATTTTATTGAATTACTTTCTTGTTATTAATCATTATTATAAGACAATAGAACGATTGATTATCATACATCAATTATTCATAAATTTTTATTATTTTATTAAATATATTTTCATCTCCTTTTGTAATTTTATTGAATTACTTTTTTGTTATTAATCATTATTGTAGGACAATAGAATGATTGATTAACATACATCAATCATTCATAAAATTGAATATAGTTACTAGGTTAACATATGTTTCCTTGTATGTTAAGTTATTATTTTATTGAATTATTTTCATGTTATTAATCATTACTGTAGGATAATAGCATGATTGCTTAGCATAGATAAATCATTCATAATCTATTTATTTATCTATGGTTACTATATTAATACATGCTTCCTTGTATGTTGTCAATTGGGTTTAGCTCGAGTGGTTGGGAGGAATGATTGTTATTCAACCCTTTAATATGGAAACGTTCATTTACTTGTTCACTGGCTAGCCTACAAACTAACATAGCACTCTATATTCAAAGTTTTTGTTGAGGTTTTTAGGACGCTTTCTTTTCCTATATTTTATTAGGTTACTGTATCAATGTCTCTTTCATTTTTTATTATTTTATTAAAATATATTTTCATCCTCATATATTTTATTGAACTTTCTTGTTATTAATCATTATTATAAGACAATAGAATCCATTGATTTACTATCATACATCAATTATTCATACCCTTTTATTTTATTAAATATATTTTCATCTCCTTTGTAATTTTATCTGAATTACTCTTTTGTTATTAATCATTATTGTAGGACAATAAAATGATTGATTAACATACAACACCATTCATAAAATTGAATATAGTTACTAGGTTAACATATGTTTCCTTGTATGTTAAGTTATTATTTTATTGAATTATTTTCAAAGCCATTAATCATTACCTAGGATACAGCATGATTGTTACAAGGCATAGATAAACACCATAATCTATATTTGATGATTCATGGTTACTATATTAATACATGCCTCCTCAGATGTTGTCAATTGGGTTTAGGCCTGAAAGGTTGGGAGGAATGATTTGTTATCTTCCCCACCCTAGGCTCTTCTAATATTTCCAACCCTAGATTACCGTCTATTTTTACTAATGAAATAGTATTCAAAGAAAAGGTATTTTCATTTCCAAGTATATATATATATATATATATATGAGAGAGAGAGAGAGAGAGAGAGAGAGAGAGAGATTTTATTCCTTGCATATCTTTGTATTCATATAAAAAAATGCACTTGAATTGCATTCTATTGTAAGTAACAAATCATTCATTGTGTTATTGTAGGAAGTACACCTATAACTAGGGTTGAAAACCTCAATTCCCCATTTTGAATTTTAATATAGGAAAATTAAAATGCATCTTAACTCTTGAAGTTGTTTATTTGCCCATTTACTTCTAGAAATTTTAAAATAATTCGTATAACTATATTATTTAACCACCAGGAAAGAATAATTTCATTTGATTGTTCTAAGACCTCAAGGCCTACATTGTTTTGATTATAGAGAGTTCTTTCTGATTCATCAGATAGGTTTTTTGTTTTCTCGACTTTCTGCACTCCAAATCCAGTGTGTCCATCGTGGAAAGCCGCTTAGAAAAAATGAAGGAAAAGCATAACAGGCTATAAATACTCTGGAACGCTTTTGTATGAGCCACCATTGAAAAGTTCTGAAATCAAATTATAAAATTTTAGAAATTATAATTGTTTGTTTCAATTAATTAATTATTTGTTTAATAATTAATTACTTCAGTTTGTTTTATTAATTTTTATTTTAAAAATAATGACTGGAAAATGTTTATAGATTAATATTTAGAATTATTCACATCATGCTAGGGTAGGGATCCACTTTTGACTAATTTTCCATCCATCATCTATGTTTAGATTATTAGATTGTTTTTCAATTTCAATTAAGCTTCCTAATTTCCACAGATAGATCCTGTCAAGGATTTTGGTTTCTTCAATAGAAATGTGATGTTTAGTTTTATCTCAGTGTTCTGCGAGAGATGAGGGACAAGTGTGATTGTGATTGATGTCAGCGGCATGTTCTTGAATCTCCCAAATCGTGCTGAATGCCCTTGCTTCTCCTATGTATTGTTTACCACACCAATATTGGACTATATAGACACATTTATGTTCAATGGGATCAGCATGGTCTTTGACTGACCTAAGTGAATTCCTAATAGTGTTTAAGTGTTTAAAAGTTGCCCCAATGTTTTTCTTATTTAAAATCCTAGCAAGCTTGTATGCTATCCCTTGTATGCATGGTAAGAAAACTTTGGACACATCATTATTTGTTTGTTCTTTATTCCTAGGTGTTTTGTGGCATTTTTGTTATTTCTATTGACTGATGTTTTTATAGCCAAATATTTTTAAAACATTAAGGAGGTGATTTTTCTCTTCCTCTGATGATGTGTTCATCACTAGGGAAATTGGGCTCTAGTACAAGTGCTTGTGAACACCTAGTTTTAGAGGTAGACATAAATCAAATATGAAGGTATTAATTCAATGGTTTTCTTCCGCAACTTGATGATATGGATCCATATCATGTCTTTTGTGACTCTTACATCTAGAAAAGGAAGACTATCATTATTTTCAACCCCCATAGTGAACTTGATGTGATCAAATTGTTTATTGGCAGAGTCAAGAATTCATCTACTTCCATGTCCATGGGGCTGAAGGACACAGTATCATCAACAAACCTATTCCAGTGTTTAGGTTTTAAGGGTGAGGAGTTTAAGGCATTGTTTTCCAAATCTTCCATGAATAAATTGGCTATGATGGGAGAGAGGGGGATCCCATAGCAACCCCACAATTTGCCTCCATAAACTAGTTCCTGGGAAACTAAAAGAAAGTGGATTCTCAAAATCGCAGCTCAACTAAGTTGGAAGTGCCTAGGTCAATGATGTTTTTGATGACTTTCATTGTTCTGTCAATGGGAATTTAGTAAGAGAGAAACAACATCAAAGTCGACCAGATGTCACAATTATCAATTTTAATGTTTTTGATCTTATTTACAAAGAAAGAGGAGTCTTTAACAAATGAGCTAGTGTTTCCGACTAAGGTTTTGAGTTTATGAGCTAGGTATTTGCAAGTTGATAAGTAGGGT
Organism: Picea sitchensis; assembly: GCA_010110895.2. Lineage (NCBI taxonomy): Eukaryota > Viridiplantae > Streptophyta > Pinopsida > Pinales > Pinaceae > Picea > Picea sitchensis. The sequence goes on along the minus strand of SNQJ01S0245941.1, from coordinate 9,904 downwards.
TTCCTATTGTGTTGACGATGGGTCCAAGAGGGGCTCCTTCCTTATGAATTCCTTAGGGAAGTCCATATATCCTAGGGTAGGAGGGCAACCAATCAATTTTATTTTTATCATCATCTCATGTTGCTGAAATTAATGGCATTGAACTTCTCTTTGCACCCATTTAAGGGCCTCTTTATTAAGTTTCCTTATAACTCCATTGTTATCAGGGTGGATCCAACATTTTTCTATGTAGCTTCCTTTTCAAGGGGAATCTATAATGTTTCCACCCTTTGTCTCCGCTTTTAGGACCACTAAATTTTATTACATTATTCACTGATTTTAGAGCCAAAATTCTCTTTGGTGATATTGTTTTTTGGTGGTTTTACTCTATGGAGAATTAATGAGCAAAATTTTGGTATGATTTCTCTTTAGCATTATCCTGAGGTTTTAATACTATTTTCAATGTTGATTCCCATCATCACCCCTCCCAAAACTAGGTGTTCTAAACACCCTGGCCACTAGAGCCTTTTCTTTTAGGAATTTCCCCGCCATGATGAAAATCTAGAGAAGAGAGAAAAATTCCTTAATAAGCTTAAAAAATAATGGCTATGCAAAACATCGTAATGCAGAATCTTTTCAAAATGCCACCAAACACCTAGGAATAAAAGAACAAACAAATAATGATGTGTCTAAGGTTTACCTACCCTACATACAAGGAACAACAGACAAACTTGTTGTATCTTTAAAAAGAAGAACATTGGTGTAACTTTCAAACCCCTAAACACTATTAGGAATTCCTTTAGGTCAATCAAAGACTTTGTTGATCCCATCAACATAAAGGTGTCTATAGGATCCCACAGTTCGTGTGGTAAACAACACATAGGAGAAACAAGTCGTTCCTAATTCTAAAGGAACGACATGTTCCTTTAGAATTAGGATTCAAAAACACGTCGCTGACATCAAACACAATCACACTCGTCCCTCAGCTCTCACAGAACACTTAGATAAAACTAAACATCACATTTGTATCGAAGAAACCAAAATCCTTGCCAAGATAGATCACTATCACAATAAGAAATTCGTGAGAAGCAATCAAAATTGTCAACCTAATAATCTAAACAGAGATGATGATGGAAAATTAGTCAAAATTGGATCCCTACTCTAGCCAATATGAACAATTCTAAATATTAATCTATAAACATTCAATCTACTTTTAAAATAAAATTAATAATAAATTAAAACAAATAATTAATTATTAAACAAATAATTACACTAATGTAAAACAATTATAAATTTCAATTCTTGGTACCTTGATTTCTGAATTTACAATGTTACCCTACAAAACTCTTCAAGTATTTACACCGTTATATCCCTTTTCCCTTCATTTTCACAAACGCTTCCATAGATGGACTCAATAATTGTTTGGTCCAAACGTATTTAAAACAAAAAACCCATGCATGAATCCAAAGAACCTCTCGACTTCAATTTACCATTTCTAGACGAATTTGGCATGGTGTAGAATAATGAAAATTGATTTGTAATTCCACAAGAAAGTTATAATAGGATGTGTGTGTGTGTGTGTGTGTGTGTGTGTGAGAGAGAGAGAGATACAGAGAGAGAGTTGAATGCACCCTAGAAAAACATTTATTTATGTTATTGTTCTAATGAAATAACTTTCTTTACAAAATATGGATAACAGTTGCATTTTTTTTCCTTTCAAGATAAATGGATTTCGTCTGTGCTTAAAGCCTTATCAAATGTTTAAAAGTCTTGCATATGTAAAAGAGAAGGAATACATGACTAAACTATTAATCCTCAAGCTCTTTCTTTCCTTACAAGTCTATAATTCATGTCTCAAGAAGTGCTTCTGTAATAAATGTTGGTCTCTCTCTCTCCTTCACACACACACACACACACATACACATGGATATATGTAGGATTTATCAACTGTAGCTGCACTCATTATATCATAGTTGAAGATAAAAAAATTATATCTCTTATATCACTACACCACAAGCCATATCCTAATTAAGAAAATCCTATACATCCACCATGACATCATTCCCTCAGGTAACATATTATAGCCATAATAGAAACTCTTAGAACCACACGTGATGTGAATGAGGATAACTCCCTCCCTCACCTCTACACTCCAATCCCAAACTTTGAGTCATGGCCAAAAACTTTTTCATGACCCTTAGATCCATTACCTCCTCTAAGACAAACTTGATGTGCACCCACCCCTTCTTCTTAAAACATTCATATCCCCTAGATGAATCACCTCCCTACCTCGAACACCGACCAACAACATGAAAACATTCCTAAACAAGAATAATTCCATCTTCTCTTAACACTATAAATCATGGGAATCACTTGTCAAACCCTATTTTTTCATGGTCTATCTAAAACCCTAGTAATAGATCAATGGAAACCTCCATATTTTTTCTTCCTTAAGATATGGCATGGTAAATATGACATGCATTACATGGTGTCAAGTTGCATTTCCTCTAATGTATTTAAATATAATTTGATTGGTTTTATTTTAATCACAATAACTTAGTTGTAGTTTAATTTAGTTAGCCTTAATCACATTCTAATTTTTATTGTAGCCGTTATCATTTGTATTGTGTACATCATGTTTATGTATTATATAAATGAACAAGAGAGAAAAATAAATGGAAAGATAAACAAATCAATGAATACATTGGCATATGTGAATGCAACTATATGAGTGGCTCATGAATCAGGAGCTTGACACATATGTGTATACATATGCTCTATGATGTAGTTTGGTTTGACACATAGAAACACATATATGTAGAAAAATGGAAATAATAGCACTAAATAAATATTTGAATTCGAATAAATAGATGCCTAGCTTGTTGAATTTGCCTTATATTAGCAAGGCCTTTGGCTCACCATGTAACTCCTTATTTGTGTTTCCTATATATATATAACTTTGGTGGACGAACGAGTAAATGCGTATATGACGGTGATTTCCCTGAGTTAACCAATTGGATTTAATTTCCCATTGCATTCAATGTTTCAAGTCTCTAGGTTAAATTATATATTTCTACACACACGTGAGTGTGAGAAGAGTGGATTTTCATTAATATACAAAGTGATATTACAAATTTGATTACTTTTGCTATAGAATAATGATAGCTTTAATTCAATTCAAGATTGTTAAGTTTGTTTGGTTCTATTTCTAATGTTGCTCATGGACCCCAATTGCCACAGAGATAGAAGTTACCCATTTGGTTAGATTTTTTTTTAATCTTGGTCGGCATTTTGTGTTCCTGCAACTTGCACCAAATCAAGCAAATGATCATAGAGTTTGAATTTCATTGTGAGGAATGTAAATGGTTTAATTATCACCTTTTATTTCTTATTGATGTATAACTTTTTTTTTCCACAGGAAATTTCATGGGAAACTCACCAGATACTTCCCCACTTCGTGGATAATATGAGGTGCTAAACTGAAATTCTGGGGACAAAAGGCTCGAACACGTGACCTCTCCCCTGATTGAGAAAGTATTTGCACATTCTTACCAAATATCCAATGTGGCTTGCTATTGATGTATAAAATCCTATCTTGATTTAATCTCATGGGTTAATAGTCAAGTTTTACCTTTGATTATCATTGTAAAATTTATCTTATAATTTAGTTTAGCTTGATATTCTTAGAGGATTTAGTGGTCACAATAAATAAATGGTGTAGCCTTATTACATTTAGAAGGCCATTAATGGATTTTGATTTAGTTACATCTTAACATATATAGTGGATAAACGAATGTAGAGAAGAGCTTAATACAAAGTTTTCCTAATTTAATTACACTTTGATTGATTCTGTAGCATGATCTAAAATTATGCTTGACCATTTGTACCTTACCTAATTACCTTAATGTCTACGAAAGACCCTTTTCTACAACCCACACCTAAGGTAGGATTAATCTGAAAAAGGCCCCATCCTATGCATGTGGAAAATTGAAATTATTTATGTCTACCTTGTTCCTTCATATCTTTAGTAGTCCCATAAGCCCTGCATCGACATTGCATTTCATGAGTATTTGATATAAACATTTGTGTCATAAGCCTTGACCCTTTATCTCTTTTTATTATCATGGGACCCTATGATCCTTGATTGATGCATAACAAATAGAAAAAATTGATGACCATATGGCATTAGGTTAATGAGTTGAAGTAATATTAATATTTTGACTGGGCGCTTGATTATGTGGGATATTAATGGCGTTTTAAGGATTGCTATTAGTTCTTCTCCCTTATTGATTGGATAATGCAAATATGATGTAGAAGAACTAAGATTAAAGACATGAACAATTTAGAGTTTATGATTAATGATGACTTAAAATGAAATCAATAGTATGATACGATATGCTAATAACCATGAATTATGCTCGATTATGATTGTTAATCTTTATTATTTAAGGAAGTGATCCAATGATGTTATGAATTATTACCATTTGTTTGGTTAATGATGATGCTAATGACTAAATGACATAGAAAATTACTGAGCAGATGAATGACATGTAATCAACTAATAACATCAACAATGTGTGACCAATTTGAATATTGAAGATGACAATTATGAGAATTTAAAAAGGTTGATGCATAGAGACGAGTGAAATTAAAATACATGGAATCGACATTATGTTAATGATGAATTGCCTTGATCAAATTGATAAATATACATGGATATCATTGACACTAACTTGTTGATCTTGATCGTGGCAATGAGTTTTCGATGACCCTAATGATGTTAATGACTAATCACTATGTTTTTCATAACTAGTATCATTGATACTCTAGATGGTGTTGCTTGATCAACGATTTCACTTGGTAATGATGATGTTCATTGATGAAGATTAAATGGAATTAATATAAATGATTTGACATTGGATTTGATAATATTCATGATTTTGATGATATTTGATGGTTTGATAATATGAAACAAATGCCATTTGGGGATATTGGTGCGACGTTTCGAATTATCGATCCTATAATATTGGTGATGCCAAGATGTATTAATATTATGGCTGATGATTAATGGGAAACATGTGATTATGGATGACTGAATTATGATGGAAGAATTGAGTATGATGAAATAAAGCCATACCTTACTTGTCATTTCATTTGGAAATTATTTCTTATGTAGATCGATGTTGAAATATAATGACATCCTTACTTGATCGACTCTTGAGACTTTGGAATCACCTCAAAGTATGAGTAGTCTCTCTACCATGTTAGGAGAAATGCCTTAGTAATGTTGTAATTGATGTGGATTATTAGCAATTTTGACAATTCTGGTTCGATGGCATCTATGATAAAGTGATGATATCTTGAATCGATGCTATTAATGATGATGTGAAAACAACGAGGATACATAATTCATATCAAGGATATGCATAATACCAATGAATTACTAATGACTTGATGATGTTGATGATATTAGAATGAATGATGGTAATATAGTTATTTGGATGACAATGCTTGATTGATGATGAGGATTTCATATGATGAAGTGATTGAAGAAGATGATGTGTTATTTGGAATTTGGAGACAACGTAGTTTTTCATACTTGGTTTCATAATATTAAATTGGCTTCGAGGCTATAGCCCCGTTGTGAGGGGGATAATTGTAACACCCCAAAGTGTATGTAGTTACCATGTGATATTTTGGTTGTCTATGATGGCAAATGTTGTTTTGGATTACAAATGATTGCCTCTTTATTGATTATTTCTAAGCTAATGGTTATGAGTATCAACCCTTTGTGGATAATGGTTGAGTCTTCCTTGGTGATTACTTATTTATGAATGACATTTTGGTAACTTGTGATGAGTTATTATTAAGAATTTATATTTATGTGTTGTCTACATTTCACTTGCAATGGGACATATGTGTGAACTTAGGAATATATCATGGATGGCTTATAATTAGTAAAATTGATTTGATATGTTATTAGAAGGCTTACACACTTGTCGTGACAATGTTCCTTATGTTGCATTATGTTTATATGATACAAGGGGTTATGATGTATTGATGCATTATTTTGACTAATAAGAGATAATTTTTTGGTCTCCCCATCCCCTTGTGCTTCCTTGTACTAATGATGGAGTATGATCGACATAAACACGTGGACCTGCCTAGATTATGATGAGTAATCAAGTTTTTTTAATTAATGACTTATTTAACATTAAATGTTCTTGATAATAGCCATGTAACATACTCAGGACCCTTGGATGACTGCTAGTATGATTCATCCTTGATTCATTGGATAGCGATATACACCCTATTGTTTGAAGGACTATCAACGTGTATATGCTTTGGATATTAATGATAATATTGCATGGAGCATTTGCATTATTGTTGATGACTATGTAGCATGGATGACCCTTAATGATCATTGTTTTATTTTATATCCTTGTTATGATATGATTGGTGTATCATTGCATTGTATACCTTTCCCTCCATATGGTTGGAGGCTTATGATTCATGATGTGTATGAGATACCTATTACTGATATACTCTATATTACAGAGATTGATTTTATTCCGGTGATGTTGTGCCATATATTGGTATCTTGGATGACCAATCTAATGTAGGTGAAATAGAAGGGAAAAGTAACTAGGAGAAAGGCTCCACTCAATGAGGATGACTATGCTATCTTATCCTGTGCTAGATTTAAGAAAATACTTGGGAAAGGGAAATGTTGTGAAAATGTCCTCCAAAGTTAACTTGTCTAAATGGGTAGAAGGGGAAAGGGTTGTATTTCATTTTACCTTGTTTTGACATTTGTAAATTCAAATCAACCCAAATTCTCCCTTGCATGAGTAGGGGGGGGAAATCAAGAGACAAATGTTGGGAGGGTGTTACTTGATTTGGCATTATCAAATCAGTTTCCCGTATATTGTTGAGGGATGGATCATTGGGAATTACTTTGGGAACCTAGGGTACCATTAATGCACTCGTTAGCATACAAGTAGATTTGGGAACAAAATTGTTTGGTGCCAACCAGTCTATGTAATTATAAGGAGTACCCAGAACATCATGAGGGGTACCAACTCTATGTGTACCATACCCTTTGTAAATTTATATTTTCTCCTCTTTAAATTCACTTGCATGATGCCACTCTTGTTGATTTTGTAATCACCAATTGAAAGTGGTAGTAGGATCCTTGCTTAAGGGTGGTGCCACTATTGTCATGGTTGTGATCACTAACTAAATGTGTTAGTAAAACCTTGCTTGAGGGGGGTGCCACTATTATCATGGTTGTGATCACTAACTAAATGTGTCAGTAAAACCCCACACAATTCATAATCACATGAGATTTGAGGTGCCCACCCTTTACATGCAATTTCCTTTGATTTAAGGATCAGCTCAAGGATTTGGGCATTAACAACTCAATGGATTTGGGGCATTTTCAACAACTCAATGTTTGATCAATCTAGCTGCTGGTACCGAGTATTTTATATTTTACATAACATCTCCTCCTTGATCTATCTTATTTATTTAACTTAGTTGTGCATTTTACTTTTGTTAGACTGACCCATAGTTGTGAATAATTGGTGTTGACCTGGAATTTCGAGTATTGATGAAAAAAACCAATAACACTAATTTGGACTCTTATAGAGACAATAGATATTACATGTCATATGATAAAGTGATCACCTACATCATAGCTGGTTGAGAAGACTCTTCATGTGAGCTGGATTGGAAAGAAACCCACTCTTTATGTTATAAGAACAAGTTGGGCAATAAAGAAGAAAATTGTATCTCATTGGTTCTAACATGGATAGCTGTGACGCTTTATGCTTATGTGCATGTCATTAAAGGAAATGTTAGCAATAAAGAAATAGTAGTGTATCTTTATTGGTTCTAAATATGGAGTAAGAGACAACAGAGTTTGGAATCCAATAAAGGAATTTTAGATGATACATTTTGTTGGCAGAGTGGATGTACCATTTTTCGTGATACATTTAATTGGCACAGTTGGTAGATGTGGCTGTAATACAACCACTTCTAATAAAATCAATGGAGAGTAAAATTCTGGATTGATTTTATATTTCCTTTGTCCACCTTTTCAGTTAGTGATTTATTTATATCTCTTTCCACTGCTATTTTTAGTTCGTATTTTATTTATATTTAGTTCAAAATTTATTTTATTTTATTTATTTTTAGTTATGATTAACTTTTCATTTTTAACAAGCTCAAGTTTATCAGTCATGATTTTTACTTCAATTATTATTTACTGAATCAGATTTTCATGCTTGCATAGGGTTCTACAGTTATTTAATACCCAAAACTTAATTATTTCACATGTCACCAGCCACGAGTGACTTGTGACTGTGCTAGTGTTTCTCTTTCCACATTTCTTATGTACCTATGCATGTTAATCAAAGAGTCCCACCATGTGGTTGTTCCACCTTTTTAAGTTTTTTTTTCTCTCCCATTTGACTGGATTTCAGAATCAGATATTTCATCCCAATAATGTATTTCATCGCTGTAAAAGTTTTAGATTTAATAACATTTTGAAAGGAGTGGGTTAATTCAGAGTAATCTTTCTTTTTATTTAATTTTGGTCATATAGTTTTGAATTTGAAATTTGATTTATCTTTTGAATATTTAGATTAGTTTAAAATATATAAAAACCCTAAAATAAGAAATTTGAAATACATAAACTTTAATCCATACCCAAACCTACTCCCAAAATCTCAATTGATTCAACTAAGAACATGTTCTCTGACAAAAGCGAAACACAAAATACATAAAATACGTTGAAATAACCTTGCACATGCACATTCATATGCCAATAAGCTCGCCGTCACGTACAACGGTGTTGCTGTAACCCCTTATTAATGACGAATAGTGGATGGGCTACTATAATAAACCCCAACTCCATCCTCCCATCATCTGAATTTCTCATTGAGGATCGCAGCGTGCCTCTTCGATACCAGTCAGATTCCTATTTTGCCAGTGCTGGATCAATTATTTCGCCCTCAGTAGATGGAGATCGATTTTGCCGGATTGGATACTGTGTTTGCTCTGCTAATCCAAACTATTTTCTTCTGCAGGTATTTACCCATATCAAATAGGAACACAAATGTACCGTTGAATTGGCCTCTAGTGGGCATGACGCCTTCGTTGATGTGGAATCTCGGCAATTTCCACGAATGGGCAGCAGGAATTGGTGGGAGTATGAGATTTATGTCTGGTGTTTTCAAGCCAAATTTCCATGTTATTTCATCCAGTCCTGCAAATTTAGCGTACTTTCTTGACAACAACTGCGCCAAATTTGCCCTGGATACTCCTGACGGGGTTTTTGATATAGCTTGAGGATGGGCTATTAGCCGATGAATATCAAAACAGTAGCGATTCTCGGGATTACAGAATAAGTTTTACCCAAAAATTAGTGGAAGAAAGGCTTGTTCCAGTTCTCGAAGAGGCCTACAAGAAGGATGCGATTATAGATCTTCAGGGCGTATTTCTTCAGTTTGCGTTTGATAGTTCAACGTGCATGGTATTTGGAAAGTACATCGGGGTTCCTGCAGCTTCCTTTGTCAAAGCATTTGATGAAGCCAGTGAAGCATGGGCTTATAATCTGGTAATCCCGCCTGCTATATGTAAACTGATGAAATGCCTGAACATGATGAACTCTACAGAGACAAAAGAGGTCAATAATATAGTCCATGAATATGTAAGCCAGATTGTGCAGTCTAGAAAGAGTGAGCTCAATATAGTCCATGAATATGTAAGCCAGATTGTGGATTTGATTGATTTAAGATAACTAAAGAGGATTCTAGAACCAAAATTATGGTAACTCATAATCTTGGATTTGATGGTCATAACCTTGTATTATTAATGTTCATTAACATACTAGAGATAAAACAAAAATCATTGAAAATTC
>SNQJ01S0245940.1:0-13160 GCA_010110895.2 Picea sitchensis | reverse complement strand
TCCTTTCGGACTAGCACATGGTTCCTAAGCCATGGTTACATGGGTCCTTTGGAAAAAATTAGGGGCTAAGCATCAATCCCTTTTCGCAGCAAAGGGATTTAAGGAAATGGGCGCGATCCCTCGATCAGATGGGTGAATAGTCTAAGGGAAAAATTCCCTTCTCCCAGAGAATCTAGACAGAACATTCCCTCTAGGTATACTTCATAGGGTTTTCATGAATTAGACATTCCAGTCGATCCTACCCCGACTCGCCTATGGAATCACATCCCATGACTCTCTAACAGTTAAACCGAGATAATTCCAATATCACAAAAATATAATGGTTTACATGAATCAAAGAGAATTTCTAATAATTGATCAAATACTAAGAGACTGAATAATAAACATAGACATTTCATCATCACATCCAATATAATGAACCGAGTATGAATATATTTATCAGAACTCGAAAATGTGAAGCAAATGCTGAAAGGGGTGATTGTTTCCTCCCAACCATAGGCACAACCACTCCTACTAGATTTACCACTGGCCACCCCCAAGCTAGACCATGATTCTTTGAGAGAGATTCTTTCTCTTTTCTCCACAATAGTCAGGGATGAAGGTTACTCTCCTTCTCCCACAAAAACTGGGGAACTGTTTTTCTCTTCTCCAAGAAAGGAGGTATGAATGAATATTTCCTCAGTGACTCATCAAACTCATTTATTAGCTTGTAGTGAAACCGTGCCCAAGGATTATTACATCCAAAAGAATATTTCTTCCCATATTTTATCTCTACTTTAGAAGCGAAGTATCTCCATTGCCCTTCTCTGGAGAGTGTTTTTCTCTTCTCTCTTCGCAGTTTTGTCCTCTATTCCCTGAATTCCATCCTTTTTTCCCTTCCTTAGCAAGGTCGCATGAGTCTGAATCCCCACTCTTAGTCAAGCCTGGAAGCCTTACAAATGCGTACTCTACCTCATCTCCTCATTAAATCTTGAGGATGGCCTTCCAACTACCATCCTGACTGGTAATTCATTTATGGGTTAGAGGACTGCTGAGAAATTAAACCTAGTATGTACTAGTTTGGTGAGGGTCATCTCAACCATACTTGGTTTCCCCTTCACTATCTCTCTCATAACATCCATGGTATATCTTGGAAAAATCCCCTTTCAACAGTTATGCAACACTGATCCATTTTCTATTTATAAAAGAAAATGCATACATTGACCTTTTATACAAAGTTTCATCAAATAAAAAATTCACACATATCTAGTCTGCCATAGTCTCTTGGCCAGTTATAGTTATATTTACAAACTGGGGGAAACATGGGTATTACACTGGTACCTTACAAAATCCATATATGGAGACTCAATAAACATTTCTTAGTCATAGTCACTTGTTCTTCTCTTTGCAACCATGAAACTCGGTATGGATTAGGATGTGGAAATATTTTCAACTTCAACTTCTCCATTACTTTGATGGACATTAAATTTTATGTACTTCCTCCATCTATGAAAATATGACAACACTTATCCTAATTTTCACATTGAGTTTTGAACACACTCTTTCTCTATTCAAGTTCTTTTGTTTCCTTTGTCTCGTGCTTAATTAAGACTCTTCTCAACATCGGGTTTTCTCCTTGTTCTTGTTGAAGTACTTCCACATTCCCACCAACAACTGTTGTCTCATATACTTGGGTTAATTTCATCCTAGCCTCATTTCTTCTCCCTGTGTTCTACCTCTCCAGACATTCCAATGCTTTGTGACCCTATACTCCACATATATAACATGTAATCACATACTTACCTTTGCCAAAATGTCTGCCTCTACTGGCACTTCTTCCTCCCCTTTCATTTTGACCGTTGATCACTTCATCCTCCTTCTCACTATATTTAGTAGCATTTTTTATACATTTGCCTCTAGTTACTTTTCCCCGAAACTTCTAGCACAATCTTCTTTAAATATTTTCTTCCACTTTCAAAACAACCTCATAGTCTTTGTCTACATTATGAAAGTAATGTGTACTCATCTCATCACAATTCTAATACTTCAATCCATTCACGTATATTTATACTATTTGATACTTTGTTTCCATTTATCCTCAATCCATATGGATATCGGTGGCCACCCACCTATTCCACTGGCTCAAAACATGGGTTTCCACCTTGGCTATTTTTCTACGATTTTTTGGGTCCTGAACTTCTGGGGCCATTTTGAGGCCCTAAACGACATTTTTTTTTGGCTCGACACTGCCTAGAATGCTACTGAAGTAAAATCCTAGGTCAAATGGAACATGTAATCCTCGGTTAGACCTTTATGAAAAGGTATCGATTTCCCCAAACAAATATCGTTTGCAAAATTTACGCCCTCGGGAAGTTGATGTATCAACTACCCCCATCGATTCCCAAAAACCTTTTGGCATTTCATCCTTCGTGGTTACGGTTTTCTCAATTATGATTTATATTAAAAAGGTCTTTGGAGCCTCATCTTAATTATATTCTTTCTAATGAGCGTAGCCATCACATCTCTTCTTAGATATAAGCTGCCACCATTTTGGCAAGTTTATTCACTTTGTTTTTTCTCTCATTGATAGAAATTGTTTATTACTATAGCTTTGTGTTTCTAGCATTATTTCTATGTATTTCATTGTTATATCTCCGCCTTGATTTTGTTCTCAAAATAATCAGGATCAATGGTATCATAGTAGGTTGCTCCTTTTCATTTCTTAGTGCATGTCCCCGACGAGGTTAGGATATAGAGAGTTGGTTCTTGAGATAGTTTATATTAAGGACAAATTTTATTGCCAACCCAAGCGGCTTCCCATGGTTGAAGAAAAGAGAGATGAGGGAGAAAAAGATCCTATCAAGTTGTTTCTCACAAAATCCCTTTGTGTAATAGAGGAACGCGATGTTGGAGAAATTTTCCCAAATCCTTCAACGATTAATGACAATAGAAAGGATGTCTTCGTTAAGCAATCCCTTTGGAAATGATGCCCCATTTAAGGTACACACTAATTTTTATATTCCTGTATTTGAAGGTTAGATCGATGTGGATGTTGTGGACAAGTAGTTAAATCTGCTAGAAGGTTATTTCTCTATCCACAATTTTTTTGATGGATAAAACATCACCTTTCACTCCTTAAGAATGTATCCCATGTCAACCATTGGTGGGAAACTTACTGGGATAAAAATTTCATAGAGGAGTCTGGAATATTTGGGTTCTACCCCACTTGGGATTTTTGTATGGATCCATTCAAGGAACAATATTATGTTATTGGACACTCTGATGACCAGTACATGACATGGACCATGTTGCATCAAGAGAGGGGACAAACAATGTTGAAGTTCACAAATACCTTCCATACCTTGGGCACTAAGCTGAGTATCAAAGAATCTGAACGACATCTGGTTCTAAAATACAACGGGGATCTACAAATGTACATCCAAAACGAAATGGAGTTTTTGTACATCTCAACACTGGGATCTTCTTATCATTATGATGTCAAAATCGAGCAGCAATTTAAGCAGCATAACAAGCATGAATTTGGGTTTGCAAATCCACAACAATCAAAGTATAGTAAAGGTATACCTAAGTCATAGAATATACAACCTCAATACAACTGTTCCAAGCTATAGGAAAAGAAGAGAAATGGGAAGACGAAGAAGGACATTGGGAAGTGGTGAAACTTCCCCAAAATCCCTTGGCACAACATCAATGAATGTCGCTTGAAAACGTCATTGGTAGATGAGGTCAAAGAAACAAAGCCAATCCTCGATTCAGAATCTAATTCATAAAATAATAAAAGGAGATAGATTATTCATGAAAAATCCACTACTACTATCCCAACCGAAACAATCCAACCTGAAGAATTATGGGATCTTGAGAAGGGGGATCACCTCTTCCATTCACAGATGTGGGTGAAGGGGACCTACTGAATTTTATTGTTGATGGAGAAATCCAGAGGAAATTAATATCAGTAGAGGTGTTCACGTAGTTGGATGTTCTGACAACACCACACTTGCAACCATACAACATCGGGTGTCTTTGCCAGGGTCTAGGTCTTCGTGTCAACCAACAGTGTCTCATTTCCTATGGCATCAAGTCCTTCAAGGATGAGGTATTGTGTGATGTTTCCCCACTAGAAGTCAATGATGTTATATTAGGATATCCATATATGTGGAATATTGATGTTGTTTATGCTTTTTGGACTTATGGGATGACTCGGGTTCTACCTTAGTTATCCAACAAAACCGTTATCACCATCGGCCCTTCTGGTAAACCAGAAGGCTACACTGCACATAGAGTGAACAACACATCTCACCCAAGATGGTTTATGGGGGACTGAAGGATGCATATGTCTGTAGTCATGGAATGGATTGGGGGATTACCTTTCATACTTCTTATTATTTCTACTTAACCATGTATTTTATTCTATTATTCATCATATCCATCCATCCATTCATTCATTTATTCATTTTCATATTTAATATAATATTTTGAGTTGTAAATAAATCATCCACTCATCTATATAGCCATTCAATGATAACTTTAGAATCAATAACACATTGGAACACATTACACACATGGTTTTACCATGGTTCACCCCCCTATGGGGATTTTTCCACAAATATATTCTACTGAACTTGCATGATATGGAATATATTTGCAGAACAAAATGAATACATATTATTATAAAAAGATGCTTAACATAGAATAACAGATACACAATAAAATTGGTTTCTATTCAATAAGGAAATAAGATGAAACTGTAAAATGTAGTGGAAACAAGCTTGTTAGAATGGTGGCGACTTATCTCTGAGAAGAGATGTGACGACTTCACTCATTCGCAAGAAGATGATTACAATGAGGCTCTGAAGCCATTTTTACAATAAGCAAGAATGTCAAAAATCCTAGACATCCAAAAAACCTAACCCTAGGAGATGAAGCACCAAAAGTCATGTGGGCCCCGTTTGGGTAAGTTAGTACATCAACTTCTCGAGGTCGTAGATTTTGCATAGGATCTTCATTTTAGCCGCACGATAGCCCATTGGAAAGGTATATCCAAGGATATTCATTATGACTTTGTCAATCCCTAAAAAATGATGTTTAGGGCCTCAAAACATCCCCGCAAGTCAAGGACCTGCAAACTAGGAAAAAACTTGCCAAGCTGGAAAACTGCGAAAATGAAGCAGTTGGAATAGGTGGGAGGCCACCAAAATCCATATGGATAAATCCTCCCACCTTAGGAAGAAATGGTATCCATTGTGTTTATTTCCCCCATCAGATGAGGAAATTTCTATTGAATTTGGCCTCGGGTGAGTCACTTGCCTTAGTACAGGAGTTGCCCTGCTTTGATAATTCGATAAATCTGGATCCTTTGTTGGCGAGTGCCCTTGATCTGTTTGTCCACAATTTGATCACTAGAGTCTTGTTGTATGTAGTCAGGGTTGAGCTCTGTTTGCGTCAGTTGTTCTTTTATCTCTAAGGTGTCCAATAATGGTTGGAAATATGGTCGAAGGATATCCACGTTGAACACTGGGTGCAAGCCAAGGAAAGGAGGAATGTTGCGCTCAAAAGAATTATCGCCCACAGCCTTGGTGATGTTTTATGACCCATAACAGAGTGGGCTAAACTTCCGATAGGGTCCTGTAAGGGGCTCTTTCTGCAAGTGCAACCAAACTTTGTCACCCACCTAAAACTTAGGTGGCACCCAATGTTGATCATGGCGTTGGTTGTACTTGTCATTAGACTTCTGTAGGATATCCTAAACCTGTCGGCGAGTGCCCTTGATCTGTTTGTCCACAATATGATCACTAGAGTCTTGTTGTATGTAGTCAGGGTTGAGCTCTGTTTGCATCAATTGTTATTTTATCTCTGAGGTGTCCAATAATGGTTGGAAATATGGTCGAAGGATATCCACGTTGAACACTGGGTGCAAGCCAAGGAAAGGAGGAATGTTGAGCTCGAAAGAATTATCACCCACAGCCTTGGTGATGTTTTATGACCCATAACAGTCTGGGTGAAACTTTCGATGGGGTCCTGTAAGGGGCTCTTTCTGCAAGTGCAACCAAACTTTGTCACCCACTTGAAACTTAGGTGGCACCCGGTGTTGATCATGGCGTTGGTTGTACTTGTCATTGGACTTCTATAGGATATCCTGAACCTATTGGTGGATGTGTTGGATCCACTCAATGAATCAAGTGGATTTTTCCACTTCAGTTAGAGCAGGGGATGAGTCGACCGAGGTGACTGCAAGGGGTAGTGCAACATCTATGGGACCTAATGGTTGGAATCCAAACCCCACCTGAAAGGGGTTGTGACTAGTTGAGCTATGCAGGGCTCGGTTGTAGCTATTATGAACATAGGGGAGACTCTCATCCCATGTGTGAGGGTTATTGGAATTATCCATGCGCAGGACATGTATGATCATTTGATTTACAACCTCATTTTGGCCATCTATCTAGGGGTGGAAGGTCATGGATTTGGTGAGTTTGGTGTCTAGCAGTGACCAGAGGCTTGACCACAATGTGTTGAGAAATAAACTCTCCTGATCTCAGACAATGGTTTTTGGGATTCCAAAATGTACCCAAAATCGTTCAAAGAAGCGCTTGGCAGTGGCCTCTAATGTGATGCTCTTCTTACAGGTGGCCAAAATCACTATCTTATAAAATTGATCCACAACCACAAAAACATAGTCATTTCCCCTCTTGGTGGATGGGAGGCCCGACATGTGGTCCATTGAGATGGATTCCCATGGCTAGTTTGGCAATCGCGCAAGAAGTACAGGACCTGATATACTTGTTGACCTCTTGTCGAAGTTTCATCCAGTAGAAATGTTTCTGCAGCATTGCCACTATATTTTCGACCCCGAAGTTCGACTGTAGCAGGCTTGCCAGATCATCTTCACTCGCTCGCTTGATGGAACACAAATATGGCCTAGATGGTACAACAACCTGTCCTGAAGGTGGAAATTAGCGACAACTGCGTTTGCGCACAACATTTAGTAGGTGGTTGCAAAGTCTAGGTTGGTCTCATAGAGTTGGGGCCATCCATAGGTCTCATGGTTGCAAGAGTCTAGCACCATGGTGAGTACCATGACTGGTAGTCTGCTGAGGAAATCAATGCCACAGTTGGTGCTTCCCATTTTATACTTTATGTTGAGGTGGAATTGCTCCTAGTACGTGGACCACTTCTGATGGTAGTCATTCTGCAATTTTCCTTGTGTCTGCATGAACTACAGTGGCTTATGATCAGTGTGGATGACTATCTCCTTCCCAAGAATGTAATGTCTCCACTGGCAGAAGGATTGCACAATGGAGTACATTTATTTATTGTAAGTAGGGTAATTACAAACAACATCTGATAGTGTCTCACTATGATATGCCACAGGGTGGCCATGCTGAGTGAGAATGACACCCACAACATAGTCTAAAGCATCTGTCTCGATCTCAAAGAGATGTTGCAGGTCCAATAGTGAAAGTACTGGAGTTGAGCATAAGTGATGCTTCAAATCATCGAATGCTTGTTTTTGGGACCAACCCCACACAAATTTTTCCTTACCACCACCCTTGGTTACTTGGTTGAGGGCCCATGCAATATGGAAGAATCCCAACACAAACCTACGGTAGAATTTGGCAAGGCCTAAGAAGCTTCAAAGCTTAGTGAGTGTGGTTGGGGCTGGCCAGTCACAGATTACTTGGATTTTGGTTGGATCCACATGTACACCATGTTGATCAATAATGTAGCCTAAGTAATGAACCTTGTCCATGTCGAAAGAGCATTTTTCCAATTTAGCGTAGAGTTGGGGCTACCGCAGGGTGTGCAAAACCTGTTGAATATGTTGTAAGTGTTCTTCCCAAGTATTGTTTTAAAAGAATATGTTATCCAGATACACCACTACAAATGTATTGGTGAATGGTCATAGGATATCATCCATCATCCTCATGAAATTGGATGGATCATTTGTAAAAACCAAAGCGCATGACCAACCATTCAAAAATACCTTCCTTTGACTTGAAGGAAGTCTTCCATACATCTGTCTGTTCTATCGAGACTTGGTGGTAGCCAAAGTTTAGATCAATATTACTGAAGTATTTTTCCCTCATGATCTGATCAAGGAGGTCGTAGATTCAGGGAATCAGGTACCGGTTTATGAATTTGATTTTATTCAAGGCCTAGTAATCAATGCAGATTCCCAGGTTCCATCTTTGTTTTGTACCAACACAATTGGGATCCCGCAAGGTGACGAGATGGGATGGATGTTCCCCATGTAGAGAAGTCCTTGGATCTACCACTTGATCTCCTCATTCTCTAATAGAGAGAAGCAATAGACTATCCTATTGGGAAGCGGTGTGTTGGGGGTCAGGTCAATGGGGTGCTTGATGTGACAGTGCAAAGATACCTCTATAGGTGAGGAGAATATATCTGAGTATTCTTTCACGGAATTATCCACTTTATTCTACTGTGTGGAGAGGTCAGCTGAGGATACCCTGGATGTGGCTACGATCTTTCACTCATTCTGAGAGCGAATCACAAAGAAGACAAACTTCCCTATCTGAGAGATGACCTTTCTGCATTGCTTGGAAGAGATCAAGGAAATAGCACTGGGTGGGACTGCCTCGAGTATCCTATACAATTTCTTGTTCAAAGTAATAATAACACTGTGAGGCCTAGACTTATATACAACATGAAATTTCCATAAATATGGTTGGCCCAAAAGAACATTACAAACTTCGAGAGGGGAAACATTACAAAATACCTCATCTTTGAAGGGATTGATTATGTATGACATGCGACATTGTTGGCTGACGTCGATGTCGCTTCCTTGGCGGAACCATCCAATGGTGTAGGGTTGTGGGTACAGGATTGTTGGCAGTGTGAGTCGCTTTACAACCTCTTCTAAGATGAGGTTCTTCTGGCTACTACTATCAATGATGAAGTGCAGTGGGGTACCCTTCACCCACATCTGTGAATGAATAAGGCACTCGCATTCCTCTGGCTCATCTGGTTCATCGGGTTGGAGATTGGTGGTAGCAACGGTAGCACTAGGTTTTGTGTCTATGATATGTCTCCCCCTTTTTGGTTCTGACTTAGAGTCAAAACCCACATCTGATTCACAGGCTTTCACCTCAGCCACCAGTGACTACTTCGAGTGAAAATAATCAATGTTATGCCAAGGGCTCTTATGGAAGTTGCACCACTTCCTAGTATATTTCCTTTTCTTTCCGGTGTCCTTCTTTTCTTGTGGCTTGGACTGGTTGTCCTGAGGTTGTCCATATTTTCTCTGTCCTTTGTTCTATGGGTTGGGGCTGCCCTTTCTTGGCTTTTGCTGTGAGGGTTTCCCAAGCCCAAATTTCCACGTCTTTTGTTTGAGCTTCTGCTCGATTTTGACTGCATATCGGTAGACCGGGCCCAAGGATGATATGTCAAGAAACTCCATTTCTGACTGGATGTATCTATGCATACTGACACAATACTTGAGAACCATATGTTTCTCAGAATATTTGATACCCAGCTTGATACGCAAGGTATGAAAGATAATTGTGAACCCTGGCATTGCTTGGTCTATTTCCTGCTGCAGCGTGGTCCATTTTGTGTACAGGTCGTCATAACTTCCAATAGGGTAGTATTGTTTCTTAATAATATCCATGAAGGAATTCTAGGTGATTACGACTGTAAATAATGAGGGTTCCTCTGTTTCCTTTTGCTCATAGAAATTTTCCCACCAATATTTGACACGGGGGACGACTTTGAGGAGCGCAAAAGTAATCATTTATCTATTTGAAAAGTTATGGAAAGAGAAATACCCTTCTAGCAGATTCAACCATTTGTCTACCGTATCTACATCTATCTGAACTTCAAATATATGAATATTGAAGTTGATTTGTACCTTGAAGGGGGCGGTGCCTCCATTTCAGGAATATGCATTGCATGTTGGTGGTTATCGAAGGATTTGGGCAAAACTATCCATCATATAATTTCTCTGTTGCATGAGGTACTACTCGAGCAACATTTTGAAGGGATATCCTATCCCATTGTATTTATTTTCTTCTTCCATGAGAGGTCGTTTGGGCATGCGAGAGATTTTGTCCTCAAGAGAAACAAGCTCGAGACCCAATTATTTGTACCCTGACCTCATTGGAGACATGCATTAAGAATGACAAGGAGTAGACCACTTTGATACCACTGATCCAGAATATATTTGCAAAATGAAATGAATACATATTATTATCAAAATATGCTTAACACAAAATAATAGATATACAACGAGTTTCTATTCAATAATTTAATAAGTTGAAACTGTAAAATGCAGTGAAACCAAGCTTGCTAGAATGTTGGCGGCTTATCTCTGAGAATAGATGTGACAAATGTGCTCATTCGCAAGAACATTATTACAATTAGGCTCTGAAGGCATTTTTACAATAAACAGGAATGTCAAAAACCCTAGACATCCAAAAAACCTAACCCTAGGAGATGAAGCACCAAAAGTCATGTGGACCCCGTTTGGGTAAGTTAGTACATCAACTTCCCAGGGTCATAACGTTTGCATAGGATCTTTGTTTTAGGCACATGATATCCCATTGGAAAGGTGTAACCAAGGACTAAACATTTTTTTTCTATCTATCAAATGTCATTTTGAATGTGGCGATCCCTAAAAAATGTTGTTTAGGGCCTCAAAACGGCCCTACAAGTCAGGGTCCCAAAAACTAGGGAAAAAACTTCCAAACTGGAAAACTACGAAAATGAGCCAGTTGGAATAGGTGGGAGGCCACTGAAATCCATCTAGATCATTGCACTTGTTCTACTGGACCCGCGTCCTGAAAAATTATTCTACCACTAATCACTGGTTGGCTAACTATTGTTTCTTCCTCTGTTGTGTTAGTATCACATGGGGTTGTGGGTTCCAAACTAATTCATATCTGTAATGGAGAGCCTTCTTCTACACTAAACCCGTGACCTCTATTTTTCCTCTCATATGTGGTGCACAATATATCCTCAATATTCCCCATGGCGCAAAGATCCTCTACCTCTTCCTCATCGTTGTCCAATCCCTCTCACTCTACTACAATCCTCTTCTTATTATTCATCCTATGATGGTAGGGTCGTCTATTGCGCATCACACCTGCATTTCTTATGATTTCCCTGGTCTATTCATAATCCATCATGATGGGTTCCATTTCCTCCTTTTGGATACTCTCCTGAGCCTTGTCCATTTCTCAGTTCTTCCTTAGTGCTTCCCCCAAGTCTCCCATGCACGCAAATTGATCTAGCTGTCTGATTCCATGGTCATCATGCCTTTACCATGTAGTATTATCTTGATTGATGTGTAGAGTTACTTGATGTACCTCACTCTGGGTCCCCTCAAGAAATCCTTCTTTGCGGAATTGTATGACTTTGTTGTATCTATTACAAACTAATTGATAAACCCCACAGTAATGTTGTCTAACCAAAAATCTACTACAATGTATTATTAACTCTTTCCAACCACATGATATTTTTAGCAGTCCACACTACTGGCCTAATCCAATTAGTCGGATGAGTATCGTTCAACCTTAGCAAACACTCCTATAACAAATGTGGAAAGAAACAGAAATATGCTTCATGAAGATCAGTAAACACATACTTATGCAAGTATTGGCACGGTGTATACCTATAACCCTTATTGTCTTTTTTTGTGAACTCCAACTACTTTGTCTCTAACCATCTTCCAGTCTCTTTATTTGTAGGATTCCATGGCCTGAAAATCCCTTTCTACCACTACATCTTCTTTACCAAACCCCTTCCTATCTCTCCTTCTGATTTCTAGGTGACAATGAAACCATTTGTTGGAGTTATGGGATGACTCGGGTTCTACCTTAGTTCTCCAACAAAATTCTTATCACCATTGGCCCTTATGGTAAACCAAAAGGCTACACTGTGCACAGAGTGCACAACACAGTCTCACTGAAGATGGTTTATGGGGGACTACACGATGTATATGTCTGCAGTCATGGAAGGGATTGGGGGATGTTCTTTCTTAATTCTTATTATTTCTACTTAACCATGTATTTTATTCTTCTATTCATCATATCCATTCTTTCATTCATGTATTCATTTTCATATTTAATATAATGTGAATTATAAATAAATCATCCATTCATCTATATAACCATTCAATGAAAACTATAGAATCAATAACACATTCGCACACATTACACAGATGGTTTTACCGTCGTTCACCCCCCTGGGGCTACGTCCACAAAGATATTTTACTTATTTATTCTTATTCATCAAAAATATTTGTGTTCATTACATCATAGTAGTGAGTAGTGAGGTGGACCAATATCACACCAAGATCCACAACTTGTGACCTGAATCTCAGCTACTTCGACCGCATCCAAGCTCTACAACTCTCAAAACAGACTTCCAATCCCAAAAACTCTAAAATAGATTCTCCAAACAGACTTGTCGCACTAGTTCTCTAACAATCCGATCTTAGAAAATTTTCTCATGATATCCTAATCTACCTCATACCCCTTATTTATATTACAAAAATGGGTTAGAAACCCTTACAATTGATCTGAAATGATATTTTAAAGACTTGGTTAAGTTTAAAACATGAGTTCAGTTACCAATTATGAATCGATGAAAGAAGAATAAATTAATGAGATATTATAACAACCATAATAATAAATTCAGATTAGAATGTAAGCACAAATATCATCAAATCATAACAACAAAGTTGTTAACAGATTTTGGAAAGATTGCCTACGTCTCTGGGCCTTTGTCTCAGTGGGTGAGAATTTCTTGTTTCTCTTCAATTATTCAAAAGTAAATCAGAAAAGTGTCAAATGGATTACAAACTGGTATTTATGTGTTCTTATCGACCTCAAGAATCCAACACAACCAATGACACTGAAAATGGTTGATCATAGCTCTCGGAATTGGCCCGCAAAGTTCCCCTCCTCAATGGTTTCACTATATAAAAATGGATTTGGCTGTCAAATTCCTCAACATTTATCCTGTTATGAACTCTCTAATTCTACCAAGAACCCCTGGTTTATATAGATTTGAATTGGGCATCAACCTCCCAACTTCCTCCCAAGATATGGCCTCAAATTGAGCTCCAGATCTCCCAATATTGGCTAAAATCCATTAAAATCACCTAAACTTGGCATAAAAATTATACAATAATGTTTAAAAAG